>JAPYZJ010004947.1:0-12508 GCA_030522765.1 Ophioninae sp. B BG-2022a
TTCGTTTCGAATAAAATCGTTTTATTTATTTCGAATAAAATCGTTTTATTCGTTTCGAATAAAATCGTTTTATTTATTTCGAATAAAATCGTTTTATTCATTTTGAATAAAAAATAGAGACTAGGGGGTCGCACGAAAAAAAAACAGCAGGAAAAAGTGGAAGTCTCTGGCACATAGAACACCTTGGCAATGAGTCGTGGACTCGGGAATTTATCAGTGAAACGAGAGATGACTACACGTATCCAACCGGACCGTTCGCACACGTATTTACCTGTATTTCATCAACGAGAACTCTCATATGCAAGTGCAAATACACACAATTCCTGTATGTTTGTGCTAGTAAAAACCGTGTGCGGTTGTACGCAGGCTAGCAAAAGTGCCGAGTTATTGAGGCACGGATCATGATTTCGCGAATCATTGCCAACCCCCCTCCTCGAGGATCTCGCTCGGTCTACACTAAAATGCATTGAAGTGCATAATACAGTGGCACTCGATCCACGCACCTTTCACTCCTACGGGCGTCGTGTGAATTTTATTTTTGATTTTTCTATAAACGTGTGTATATATATTTTTTCTACAGGGTGGCCGAAAAAGTGACGTCGAAAAATCAAATCTAACCAAAAAAATAAATAAAATAAAACAACCTAAAGAAAGTCATGCAATTTGACGACATTTTACTTATTTTTCACGATTTTGAATTTTTAATGACAATTATAAACTTTCGACTGAATTTCAATCGCATTTAAAAACATGGAGGTATTGTCATTTTGTAAGTGGTATTTCACATCGTGGCAATTAATTACTGCCAAAATAATGTATCCTCAATCATTCATAGGAAGAAAAAAAATTCAAAACAGCTTTCAAGAGGAAATTAAATAGAAATTATTTATTTATTTATTTATTTATTTATAAAGTCTAGGGAAGTCGTAGTTTTTTAAAGTGATATATAATATAAAGATAATTAATTATCACGGAAACGAAATATCTATAAACTGATGTCAAATAAAAATTATTTTCAAAAATCATTTTTTAAAATGAATAAGGCTTAGGTGAACCGTAATTTGTTACCTGATATTTGACATTGTGATAGGGGGATAAGATAGAGAAAAACAAAATACGAAATCTGTGTGAAATAAAAATTACGAAAAACAAATAATTAAAAAATAATTTTCAAAATTCTCCAGCATTGTCCAGGAAACCTCCTGAACTACTAAAAATCGATGAACATACGTAGTGATAATTTCGATACTCCTGAATATAAGGCATTTGAATTTTATCTTTTACGGCCACCCTGTATATATTTATTAAGGTATATATACATATATAAGAGTGTATATAAAAATACACATATGTTTTGCAAATACACCGCTGCATAGTACCAATTTACCGTTGGCTGCGCATGAATCCAATAAAAAACTATATTGCACGTGTACGTTTGTGCAAATACGTGCGTACATATTTTCCCAACGCCCGAGCAACGAAAACGACTCATACGTGAGGCCTCAAATGCATGCTGATGCAGAAAACTTTCTAAGTCTCGATATCTCTTTTGTCTTAACATCGAGGCTGGTGCGAACGGGCGGGATCTTATTGACGATCGTTTTTATTTTTTATCATTACACATATTTATTTATTTATCTATTTGAATAGATAAATTAATTAATAAATTAATTAATAAAAATGTGTAACGATCTTGTTCTTTTGTTGTACTTTTCGTGTTTTTTTGTATTATTTGAAAAAAACTGGCAATTTGGGACCAAAAGTGTATTATTAAAGGGTTTGCATAAATCGCGAGCTCGAAGAACAGCTCTTTATTCAATTTTTGTTTGTTGTGCTTTTTTACGATTGACATTTTTTTAATTGATTGTATTTTTTGGGAGAATAAAGATAAGAGGGTTTTGTATATTTTTAATTCGTAGTCTGGTCGATTTCTTTTTTTTTTGTTCATTAGGAAATATTGATAAATAATTATTAAGTTTATTTCAAATTATGTGTTGTCCATCTTTAGTCAAGAATTGCGGTAAGACTGAATGTCTTTTTCAACATTTATGCGTCTATTTGGTTATTTTTGTTAAAATTGCGTTTTTTGGTATTTTTGTTTTATTATGTAGCTATGATTTTGTTAAATTTTATGTGTTTATTTTGTTAAAATTATTCTTTTACCTAAAAGTGCACGAAAGTTTATTTACTAGGGCATAATAAAGTCTATCATCATCGTCATGATTTCTCCCTCGCTATCCCTTTCACAAACAAACCCAAACAAACCGAAATATTCACAAACCAAAACATACACAAACCCAAACGTCCCAAAACCCAAACATACACAAACGCAAACATAAACAAACGCAAACATATACAATCCCAAACTTACACAAAATCCAAACATCCATCAAACCCAAACATACGCAAACCCAAACATACCCAAACTTAAACATACGCAAACCCAAAAATATCCAAACTTAAACATACGCAAACCCAAACATATACAAACCCAAACATACGCAAACCTACACATACGTAAACCCAAACATACCCAAACCCAAACATACGCAAACCCAAACATACCCAAACCAAAACATACGCAAACCCAAACATACCCAAACCCAAAAATACCCAAACACAAACATACGTAAACCCAAACATACCCAAACCCAAACGTACCAAAACCCAAACATCCACAAAACCCAAACATACCCAAACCCAAACAAACTCTCGTTTTTTTTTCTCTCGAATCCCACAAATCGTGGATCAATGTATTGGCCGAAGAATGACTAGGACGTGGGGGGTACTGGTGCGATCTCGTATACGCATTTCCGGCATAGAAACAGGGCACGAGTAATTCGAGAAACGTTCAGGGCCCGCACGACAAGAGAGCGCTCGCGATGAGATTGCGCAATCCGGCTTCAAGTCGCGAGCGCTGGCATCGAAGCTCAGGCATCGTTGGACGCTCTAATGAAACCAATTACACGCACAAACGAAGCCCCCTATCGCAGACTTAAATCCCTCGGACCGATAATAAATCTCTGGATAATTCGCTATCTTCCAATTTCTAATTACTTTCGCTCGTGACGTCAATCTCTCTCTCTATCTCCCTCTCTCTCATTCTGATTCTGTCCAACGCGCGTACACGCACCGATCGGACTTTGGGTTCACCATTAATTTTTTGCGCGTCCTACCCCTTAACCTTAACTCATTAAAGGTAAAAAAAAAAGAAAAACAATTAAAGAGTGTTGCTACCATAACAGCCCCGAAAATGTAATTATTAAAATAATTGATTTTGTTAGAAATTACAAAGTTGGATAATTGAACAATAGAATAAATAATTGAATATTTGAAAAAATAGTACACGTTTTAATAGTACATGTACACGTAACATAGTATTTTTTGTTCGAAAATATTTTTCGATTAAATTCAAATTGATTTTCAGGTTCGATCGCAAGCTTCAATTATGTTCAATACCATTTTTGTCCTTTTTTTTCTTTACTTATAATTTTTTTAAATTTCTTATAAAATCAAGTCAATTAAATTTGTATTAAAAATGAAGCTCAATGAATTGATTATTTTTATTTGTCTATTTATTACTTTTTTGATTCATTTGTTATTTTATAAATCACTTAAATATTTTTTTTTTGATTAGTTAATTATTTTTTTATTATTTTATTTTTTTCCTGTAGTTAAGCCCATATTTAAATGCGACTTGCCTACACATGTATACGGTTCCGAGGCGGAGAGGTAGAGGATACTTCCGCGTTTGGCGACCGGTTGTTGCTCGGTAACATTACCTCATCCAATGGCATACGGAACATCTACCTTGTATAGGTAATACGAGCTTATATACACAATCCTTTATATATATATATATTGCTTCCCCCCTTACCAGACATGCGCAAGTATCCGCGGGGACTTCGAGTACGACTACATTTCTATCCTCTTTGCTGTCGTGAACTATCCTCTTTTCTCCGGGACGTATAATTCATGGAGCGCATAGTTTTTACCCACTCATTACACACCGTCGTGCGCTGCGTTTACCCCTTAACCACACACATGACCAACGAAAACACTAAATTTTCCTCGGCAATAAAAATTACGAAGACAACTCGAATTTTTTTCGTATTTTAATTATCCATTGGAATGCCTTTTCTTTCAAAATAATCCATCATTGTTACACTCGCGTCACTCGGCTACAATCGTTCCTTCGTCGTGTTTGCTCTCCGCGGTTCCCATTTTTTTTTTCTACGAAGTATTCGACGAGTACAGTGAAATCCTGGTTTTTTTACCAACAGAATGGGTTTTTTTTTAATTCTTTTTTTTTATGGAATTCAAATGAAAGACTGATTTTTGCAGTGTGGGATTTTTTGATGATTTATTCCTGAAAAATGGATTTTTTATCAACCCTGATTTCCGGGTCATCAATGTGACCCAATATCTTGAAGTTTCTAATTCGTTCTTCAAATAATAGACTCTATGTGATTTTTTAATGATTTATTTCTGCAAAATGGATTTTTTCATCAACCCTGATTTCTGGGTCATCAATATGATCCAATATCTTGAAGTTTCTAATTCGTTCTTCAAATAATAGACTCTATGTGATTTTTTAATGATTTATTCCTGCAAAATGGATTTTTTATCAACCCTGATTTCCGGGTCATCAATATGAACCAATATCTTGAAGTTTCTAGTCAGTTGGTAAAATAACAGATTCAATGTGATTTTTCAATGACTTTTTCCTGCAAAATGGATTTGTTATCAACCCTGATTTCCGGGTCATCAATGTGACCCAATATCTTGAAGTTTCTAATTCGTTGTTCAAATAGTAGACTCTATGTGATTTTTCGATCACTCATTCCAGCAAAATGGATTTTTTATCAACCCTGATTTCCGGCTCATCAATGTGACCCAATATCTAGAAGTTTCTAATTCGTTGTTCAAATAATAGATTCTATGTGATTTTTTAATGATTTATTCCTGCAAAATGGATTTTTTCATCAAACCTGATTTCCGGGTCACCAATATGACCCAATATCTTGAAGTTTCCAATCGGTTGTTCCAACACCGGACACCATGTACATCGCAGCTGTTTTCCACGCGAGGAAATATATGTAAAAGCGGACGTTAAGTAGCCACTCAATTTCACGACGTGAATGAAATTCTTTGAGAGTACGTACCGAGCAACGAGCCAATAATCCACGAGGCTCATTCGCTCCGATCGATCATTTCACTCATTTCCAAGCAATTTATAATTCCACCGAGTAGCGACGCGTGCCCGAGAGTTCTTCACTCTCTTCGATCGTTCGTTCAAGAGAGAGAGAGAGAGAGAGAGAGAGAGAGAGAGAGAGAGAGAGAGAGACAGAAACAATTATTATTTATTTTTCCAATTCGATAACGAGTTTTCTCATTTCCGATAATCGAAACTCGAAAATTCGTATCCGTAGAGTAGTAGATCTGGTAATGAGAAGCCCATTTGGACTGTACACATCGATGCTTTCATAACCTCGAATTAGTTTTATTTCCAGGGAAAAATTAATGGTTCGAATGGTCGAAGAAACGAATTTATTTCCTTGATAAGTGAAATGGAGCCTCGGAACGATCTCTTTGCAAAAGTACATCGAAGAAAAAAAAACAAAAAAAACGAAACGACTGATTTTATTTGTAATTATTATTATTTCAATTTTAAGTATTGTTATTTTAATTTAAATTATTGTTATTTCAATTTTAATTATTGTTATTTTAATTTTAATTATTGTTATTTCAATTTTAATTATTGTTATTTCAATTTTAATTTTCATTACTGTTATTTTAATTTCAATTATTATTTATTGTCTCATTTTACTTTATTTTATTTACCAATTTGATGGTATTAGATACGGTTTGGGTTACGTATCGTAAATTTAAATCGCATTAATTATTTCACGTACGATTTTTTGATCCAAGTCAGTGTTAGTCTTCCTGGGTATTTATCGATCATCCATTCTCGCACCATACCGGCCTCTCTAATACTCTCGATTTTGACTTTCATTTGAAATCAGGTGGAGCGGGATGACAAGCGTGTAAAACGCCCACGCCGGGAGAATCCCCATTGTATTTAAACGTAGAGAGGGCCGTAAGAATACCGTGCAGATGGAACGATGAAAAGGCGTGTTTTATGGATGAGCAATTTTTTTTTTTTTATAAATGCTGTGTGTATATACAGGGTGTCCCACGACGGAATGTCATCCGTGAAATAGTGGGTTGGGGTGGAATTCTGAGTCGATTGATATCAGCATGTATGGTTCCCGGATAGTTAGCTAGGCTTTCTTTGCCCGAAAGCGAATTCACCACCCATCACCCTGAAATTTGCTTTGTACATCTGCCCGATCCCTCAAAAGTTAATTAATTAAATTAACTTTGTATGAAGTTATATAAGGAATAAATAAAATAAAATTGCATTGAATTAAATTAAATTGAATCAAATTAAATTAAATTAAATTAAATTAAATTAAATTAAATTAAATTAAATTAAATTGAATTAAATTAAACTAAATTGAATTAAATAAAAATAAATTAAATTAAATTATCCTTGAAATGAAAGAAACATTTTCCAGAAAATTCTCAAACGAAGAACGAAGGCTGTAAATTCACCGAAGCTGGCAATAAAAATAACTGCCGTAATTTATCCAAATAATTGATGTGATTTAATAAATTATCGTAACGAGTAAAAGAACGCAACCAAAAAAAAAAAATTATTATTTTTTATTTCACAGGTGGAATTCTCATTCGTTTTTTTCTCTGTGCGCGTTTCGCTACACATAGTTTCCGTCCTCGCCTTTTATGCCTCGGCCATTTCATAAAATCTCTGTTCGAGGACTATTACGAGGTGAACACGAGACGTAGCGGGTCTGTCAGTTCGTTCTTTCTCTTTTCTCTCCCATCGCGAACTTCCCACAATACTCTCGATTTCCCCCCCCCCCCCCCCCCCTCTGTCTCGCTCTTTTTTCCCCTTCTTTCCCTCTCTGTTTCTCGATCACGGCAGAACTCGTCTAATTAGACGATTCTCAACGATACCTGCTTAACCGTGATGGCGAAATTCCGCAACGCCACGACAATATTAAGCAGGTCGTGAAGAATGTTTCCCGGGTCTTTTTGTCCTCTTCTCTACGTCAGGATCCTTCGATATGATATTATTTATACCTACTTAGACCATAGATTCCGCTTTATGGGATCCCTTTATGGATCTACCGATTTTTATAATTCGATCCGAGTCTCTTTCGATCGTGCGTGAATTATCGATTTTCCACGGTTTACCGATCTCACCACTGTCCTTTTTCAATTATGCAATTCCATCGGATATTTCCCGCGGTTGCACCATCCAACGTCCCACCACTGAACATCATTATTTTTTTCCGCATTTTTACCTCCGGATTCTCTATTTATAATCGTTTATAATCGTCGCGATAATATCGTCGCCAACTCAAATCCCCGATCAGACAAGGCTCGATGAAGGCTCAGAGAAGGCTTTTTTCAATTTCTCATTGTGCTTCGGAGTCTTGAAAATTGTTTGGTTTCGTTTTAAATAGAATTTTGGAATTTTTATGAATGATAGATTTTTTGAAGAATTTTAGAAAAATTGTAGAATTTTAGAGAAATTGTAAAATTTTAGAAAAATTGTAGAATTTTAGAAAATTTGTAGAATTTCAGAAAAATTGTAGAATGTTAGAAAAATTGTAGAATTTTAGAGAAATTGTAGAATTTTAGAAAAATTGTAGATTTTTAGAAAAATTGTAGAATTTTAGGAAAATTGTAGAATTTTAGAAAAATTGTAGAATTTTAGAAAAATTGTAGAATTTTAGAAAAATTGTAGAATTTTAGAGAAATTGTAGAATTTCAGAGAAATTGTAGAATTTTAGAAAATTTGTAGAATTTTAGAAAAATTCTGCGATGTAAAAAGAATTTGTTAAAAAATTTTCTCACACGTATTACTGGATTGCTGATTAATTGCTTGTTATAATAAATCTTTCACAATTTTTTTATTTTATTGATAAACCCGACAACGTAATCTGTTAATTAAAAAGCTGAATCTTGATGATACAAAGTTTTTTGAATTGAGGATGATTAAGCTCCATTCGTTTTGCAATTGCAAAACAAAAATGAATTTTAAAAAATGTCGTCGTTGAAACTCAAAAAAAAAAGAAACAGTTGACTCTGTCAATATTATTTTCAGAAAAATGCTTTGATTATTTATATTTTTCTCTTTCAATTATTAATACTATTTAATTAAACTTCATTTTATACTGAACTTTATAAATATAGAAATGAATAAACGTTCAAACGAATTTTCAATAATTTTCCTTATTCCTTGATCATAAACATTTCCAAATGGGCCTAATTTTCAGGTTGTCAGTAGCCTAACCCCTTAAACTTCAATATTCCCAGGACCCAAAAAGAAAATAATTGCTTCCATAATTAATTATTTCCACTTTCATGAATCCGGCATAGGATTTATTTGGAAGAAAAAAATAATAATTAATCACAACGCTCTTCTTCAGTTAATGATTCTGCATGGCTTAAGTAAGATCAGAGAAATCGATCATATATCAGGATTAAGCATATTTTTTCTAGACGGTCCTCCTCGACTCTCTCCTTGACTCTGATTGCTTCGCATTGCCAAAAATTATTTACGAATAGTGTCTGGAGTTCATTTCCTCCGGAATGAACTTTAAATGCAACCAACGTCAATAACATGTTACCTTTTTTGCCAGCATATTTTACGAAAAATCTGGTCACCCTCTATGTGGTTGAATTAAAACGAGACGAGACTCACAAACTACTCGACCGTTGATAAATAATACGGACTGGTTCACGCGCTTCGTGCCAATAAATATATATATATATATATATATATATATATACCGGGTGGCCGGAGTAGTGACGTCCAAAGATAAAATTTAGACGCCTTTCGTCGGTCTCCAACTCACCTCTATATATATTCAATGATTTATAGTAATTCCAAAGAGGTAGAATTTCTTTCATCAATATTTTTCGCAATTTTCATTTCCCATCGGTTTCGATTTTTCTTCTCTTCCTATAATCATTTTTTGATATAATGTTTTTTGCGAAACTTAATTGCCATAGTGTTAAATACCACCTGAAAAAAATAACGGTTCACCTCGGCCTTATCAATTGATTTAGGGATTTTTTTGGAATTTTCACCTGCCGTGGATTTTCATTTTTTTTCTTTTACTATGGACGTTTTTGAATATTTCTTTTTAGTGTTAATTAATTAGTACAATGTTAAATACCACGTAAAAAAATACGGTGCACCTAGGTCTTATAGAACATGACTGAAATTCAATCGAAAGTTCTGGATTGTTTTTTTGAAAGCAATGGATAAAAAAAAAGTTCGAGTTGTTAAAAAGAAATGTTGAAAATGGCGAAAATAGGGATAATTTGCCCCTTAATATAAAAGGTATACGCCTTAATATGAGATATGCCCCCTAATATAAGACATATAGCCCTTAATATAAAATATATTCCCCTTAACATGATATATACCCCTTAATATAAGATATGCCCCTTAACATACTATATACCCCTTAATATAAGAGATTTAATTTTACATTTCGACGTCACTTCTCGAGACACCCTATATATATATACTACACAAAGACACACTGCGCACAAGATCTCGTCTTATGGTCCAGTTGCGTTCACTGAATTATTAATTGACGCTCGGCCAGTACGAGAGGGCTCATTTAAATTCCGCAGCTTGTTCGACCGAGATCGTTCCCCTTCCACTTTTATTATTTATCATACGGTCTACTCACCCTGAGAGATTTCCTCTCACTACTGCGCGATCTTACGCGCGCATTGACACAGGTAGGCTCTCCGGTAACTTCGCACGGTGTGAAATTGACGTTACGTTTCGATTCGTATTAAAAACAAATAAATCGGAACTTAAGAAACTCGGCTAACATCATGATCCAAAAATCAAGTCATTATTCAAGACGAAACGAAACTCCATCGATGTCGGTATTGCAGAACAGGACATCAGATAACGGAATATTTCCTGAACGGCTCTTCAGAAATTCATGAAATTTCATTAGACGACGTCAAATTGATAAACGAACTATTGCTGTCTCGTAAAATTTTTCCAATCGAAGAAAAGTCAGTAAACTGCATTACCATGCGGAAGCCTCAATGAATAATTACGGAAAATAAAATGTTTTCCGAACGTCACGACTCAAAGGGACATATTCGGGGACCTTGAACAATTTATTGCTTCACGAGTATTTATTCGAGTATTTATTATTAATAACTTTATTTAATAATAATAATGGCTGATCCGCGAAAATATTTTACTTATGAAAAATGGAAATAAAAATTCTCTTCGATCATCCTGGGGATCAAATTTTTAATATTAATTTTTATTTTTAAGTTCGTAATTATCATGTTTTCGTCAGTTTTTAGTTTTATTTATTGATTGTTGTAATAAATGTTGTTATTTAAGAAAAAATCATGCTCGTTTGTTCTGGACGTCGCCACGAAACCAGGAAGTTCCCTGAGGGCAAAAGATTGAGAAAAAAAGAGAAAAAAAAATTATTGCGAGAGAAAAAAGAAAGGACGATATCAAAGGGGCAAATGGCGCGAGAGAGTCTCAAGACTGCACTCCGTGCAGAATAGCGAGGATGCCTTTTGAGATACGAATCTGTTTTCCTTTTGTCCCCGAGAAACGTTATTTTGGAGACAACGAGCATTCCACTCGTGCCGCATGCTTCAGTCCTGTTTCTTCTTTGTTTTTTAATTTTTTCTTACTTTATCACGTGACGCCAATCTCTCGGCAACGAGAGAGTCAAACAAAAATTTTTTAGCCACCGCGATGAAAAAATGATGAAAAAAGAGGTTATCGAGGAATCGGCCAAACCAATTTCACAAGTGTTACTTCCGGTTTAAATTTCGTACGAACCTCAAAATTCACCAGCCACCTGCATTGATAATTCGTTATTTTGGATTTTTTATCGCGTATGACACAAAATGCCAATGAGAGTGTTTCTTTTCGTACTTTTTGTAATGTTGATTTTTAGTGGAATTTTAAATATTGTTATATTTTTTAATGTTCGTGGAAACGTAACGATCGACATACAAAGTTTGCAGTAATTGGTTATTTATTATTTTCTCCTTTCAAATGAATTATTATTTCCTATTATTACAAATGATTTATTATTTAACATTGTCATTATTTTCTAAATAATTTTTCATTTATTATTTTTTGTACATTATTTCCGGAAGTTTATTCTTATATTAATTATAAATAAATGTACGTATTTAAAATTTATTTCTATTTTTAATTAATTCGAAAATAAAATTTATCCAGTTTAGTTATTTTAATGATTGTCTCATATTTTATTTATAAAATCGCAACGGGATCCTTTTTCATTCGAATTTTTTTTAGTGTTGAATATCCATCATTAATATAATTTTCAACTGGATCTTCATTTTTGCAACAACAATATATGAATTTTTTTCCTCGACAATTTCAATATTGCTGTTTCATTAAACTATTCAATTTCCAAAAATCCTCTTGTTTTGAGTCTTTCATAACCCAAACAAATGATGATTCTTCAACGTAAATTTTTTTCTCATTTCTGATAAAATCATTAGTGAGTATTTAATAATTAATTACCGGCAATTATAATTTCTGCATCGCTTGATCAGTGAAGTTGCTTCCAGGACTAATATCGCGGAAGAAATAAATTTAATTGGGACGTGTACGAAGAGAGATTTGGATGGGTTGGTAATTTGGAAAAAAAAATTACGAAGAAAGGTATAAATTTTTAGCACGTTAAAAAATGAAGGTTGGGTCGCTGAAAGAGGGGCCCAGGTAAAGCCAATTGGATAGTTGGTGTCATTTTATACCCCCTCCTCCGAGTTGATCGCTTTCACGTGACGCTTCGAGAGGGCCACGATAAAGGGAGATGGCGCGGAAGGACGATTACTCAACTGTTTAACACCTCGAGGCCTATTACTACCACGGTAGATATAATCGAAAAGCGTGGTAACGTGATAATCACTGCAGACAGTGATTTATGGACTTCCCCCTGGTTGAAGGTGAAAATAATAAAATTCTTCGTAAGCTAACGAACGAAAAGGGACGAGGAAGTCAAGGGTAAACGAGATGCGTGTAAATCGTTACCGATTATTCTGATTGGGTGTAGGGGTGGAAAATTTCATTTCCATGAATATTCAAAAATCCTAAAATTTTAGATTTAATAGTTAAGGAACGTTTAAATAGAGACGGATCGATTTTATGACAGTTTGGAAAATAGTTTATGAAAATTGCGAATGGAATAATCTCGAGGTTGATTTAGATCGAAAATAAATATTGAAATTGAACGAAAGAATGAGAGGTGTAATATCGATTCGCCGGTATAAACGCACCGGACAAATCGAGACGTCGAATAATCGAATTGTAAATTTAACGACGGTTAACAATTTCGAATTCGTCAAAGCGAACTGCCAACAAACGTCGATCGGT
>JAPYZJ010004948.1:0-12903 GCA_030522765.1 Ophioninae sp. B BG-2022a
GGTTTGTTTGGGTTTTTTTGGGTTTTATGCTCCTGGGGACTGTTTTTTCCATCAGGGAATCAGCTGGATCAATTAGGCAGGTAGGATTGATGTTCCAGTAGCCTGCAAAGTTCCAGATTGTTCTTCATCAAACTCCCAGTTTGGGTTTGTTTGGGTTTGATTGGGTTTTTTTGGGTTTTATGTTCCAGGGGACTGTTGTTTCCATCAGGGATTCAGCTGGATCAATTAGGCAGGTAGGATTGATGTTCCAGTGGCAAGCAAAGTTCCAGATTCTTTGGGTTTGTTTGTGTTTGATGTTCCAGTGGTCCGCAAAGTTCCAGATTGTTGTTCTGCCTAATTGATCCAGCTGATCAATTAGGCAGGTAGGATTGATGTTCCAGTAGCCTGCAAAGTTCCAGATTGTTCTTCATCAAACTCCCAGTTTGGGTTTGTTTGGGTTTTTTTGGGTTTTATGCTCCTGGGGACTGTTTTTTCCATCAGGGAATCAGCTGGATCAATTAGGCAGGTAGGATTGATGTTGGGTTTGTTCGGGTTTGATGTTCCAGTGGCCCGCAAAGTTCCAGATTATTCTTCATCAAACTCCCAGTTTGTTTGGGTTTAGGTTTGGGTTGAAAAACTTGGTTTTCCGTGGTCCAACCTTCTTCTTGTCCCAAACTCGGAATCAAAAAGGCGCTCACTGACTTGCCCAATGAACAAACGACGCAATTAATTTCGTCTTTCAATCCAGACAGTCCTCCGGTTAATTCTCGCTCGGAAAGTTCCAACGGTAAGAAACTTCCTAATCGATTGTGCAAGGGAGAGAATTTGCAGTTAGGTGTGGTTGCCGTAGTGATAAATAAAGATAACCACACTCTTCCGAAGCATCGTTCATTCCCACCATCCTCTTTCCTCCTGTTATACCCTCTTTCGACTTACGATCTATCTGTGCTAACGGTGATTTCCATTCCGGTTGGACTTTGGCGAACTGCATGCTCAACGGATGAAAGGGAGTGAGAAGAACCGATGGAGAGAGAGAGAGAGAAAGAGAGAGAGGTGCCAATTGCCAAGGACTCGATATTGCCGGGACGGTAAATCACTGATCATCAACGGACTGTGTTAACGCTCGGACGATTCTCCATATAATGCGAAATACAGATATACGAGAATCGACGGTAGCCACTTTCCTATTGGAAAAACGAACGAGTGCATCAACCGGTCTCTTCGGCAAATTGATATATACGAGGGCTTGAAAACCAAGAGTTAAGGAAACCGTCCATACAGCGAAAATGGAAAACTGATACTCTGCGAAATTGCAGTCTTTCGTTGAAATTTATTTAATTATTTTTTATCAATTCAATATTTATAATTTTTTTTTAATGAAAGCATTACAGTTTTGTGAGCATGAAACATAATCATTGCAAAATTTTTAAATGAAATTTAAGTTCGTAAGTGAGTACGTAAGTTTAAGTAAGTAAAATTAAATTTAAATTAAATTTTATTTAAATTAATTAATTTAAATTAAATTTACTAAGAAATTTTTATTTAATCTAAATTTCATTTTAATCATTAGCCAAAATAGAAAAATTTACTAAGCTTTAAAAAAGAAAATACCAACTTCAAAAACCAATTTTTTTAATTATGAACTCAGAATTGAATGAATTAATTAATTCATTATTCATTGGAGTTATTTAATTGATTAATGTCCGTGATTTTTTATATGTTTTAATATTAATTATTATTGATACAATTTATTGTCTAATTTTATCTAATTATTGACATTTATTTTCCATGATTTCTCTATTTTTATAAAAAGATTGGATCAAGCTAAATTCAAAATTCTTTTTATTTTCCAATAAAAATAGATTTTTATCATTTCGGTTGCCACTTAAATAAAAATAAAAAAAACCTTTGAAACCAAATTTACAGAAGAATGTTTTCAATCGTGAGAAAATAATCAAGTGAATGAATGATTAATTCATGGGAATAAAATGATTGATCGTCCGATGAATTTGGTTATGTAATTATTTTATACATTTTCGTGCACTTTTTTCAAAAGTGGATAAAAATGAATTCGGTAGTTACATTTTGACAGCTGTTTTTTTTAATTTTGAAGGAACGTTATACTAATGAACTAAAACAATGGAGCACTTGAAATAATCGTTTATACAGGAGCAAAAAAAAAGGGTATTTTTTGCACGAAGATTGTACGGATGCCACGAAGAAGAACGAGAGTCAATAAAAGCGAGGAGTGTAATTCCCTGCCTGCTAATTGAGACCAGCCGAGTCACTCCGGCTCGGCGAGCTCCGAGTATGCATTTTTTCTCCGATTACTCTTAATGCCAGCTATCAAATAATTGTTTCGATCAATTATGGAACTTCTTTTGTATCCGATGCCGATCTCTTCCAACTAGGATTTTCTTGCGGCATAGCGATCGTACGATTCGCCGATTCGTAGCTCCGAGATCGCTTTCCCAGGCTTGGAAATTGGATCTCGTTCAACTACCTTTTTTCCTAGTAGGACGTGGCGCTTTTCTATTCGCCGCCATCTTTTTTCTCACTTCGATCTCAACGAGACTTTCCATTTTTATTCTTGTAAAATTCATCAGCTCGAGTCAACGCAAAAATTCTAATAATTAAAGCCATTTTTATTATTAATTTTACGTATAATATGGAATATTTATTTTAAAAAATTCGAATTTATTTATTATATATTTATTTTTACGATTTTTATCATTTATGGATTTTTCTAATTTCTTTTAAATCTTTTTAATGTTTTTACAATTTTTCATATATTTATCTTTCGTAGGGCAATATATAAAATTGTTTAAATAAGTAGTTAAAAAATATATGAAATGTATAGAATAATATATATAAAAAAATTCATATAAAAATGTATATAAAATAAGTAGTGAGAATGATTAAAAATGATTTATTAGGAAATAAAAATACACGTGTTTCTGGAAAAATCAAATTTTTTTATTTATTTATTTTAAAAATACAAATTCATACATTAGTTTATGAAATATTTGGAACCATTTCGTTGAAATATTTTGGTTTTTGACAGATATGTTACACGACTCTACAGAGGGTTAATTGTTGAATTAAATAATGGTACTTTTATTATTACTATTGATTATTGACTTGTATTAATTCTTAAATTTGATAATTCAAATTTCCATTATTATTCTTCTTCTTCTTCTTCTTCTTCTTCTTATTATTATTATTATTATTATTATTATTACTTAAATTACATTAAACAAATAATTGATCACAAATGTATTCCTTTCTTCTCTTCGATACCACACAGATTATCGACACGTCTAAAAAGACGATTTTTTTAAATTCCACCCTTGTGTCGTATCAACGGATATCACTAATAGATATTGTCGAAATCTTCAGCCGGTATCAACGCGTAAGTAAATATCCGTTACTTCGGTGCATAGTAAATTGAAGAATCAGAAGTATGCAAATGAGGAGTCCGTGAAGAAAAGAGAGGAGAGGGGGAGGGGGGGGGGGGAGATTCTAGGCTTATACCTCGGGACCGATAAAGGCCGATGATACATTTCGTATCACAGGTGAAATCAAGGCTCATTAATACGCGACTTCCGGATGTTGGTGCGCGCGAGACTAGCCTGTATGATAAAAGAAAAAAAATTAAAGAAAAAAATAAATAAAGAAAAATAAAAATCAAAGAAAAAAGACGACAAAAACCAGTACTTATTATACGAGTCGGTGGTTGCGATTCCTGGGGACATCGAAGGCCGAGTGCTTCGAATACCTTATAGGGCGAGCTTGCACGATAAAGTTTTTTTTTTTTTTTTTTTTTTTTTTTTACTTCGGAAACGTCGTCCCCCGGGTGCTGTTCGCATTATTCTCGGTATTCCTCGCTTATTTAACAACCGACGTGTCTCCATTCCCCCTCGGTCCTTCACGGTCCCTTCCTGTCTCCAGGACGAAAGACGAACTTTCCCGCGATTCTTTCCGACGACATTTATTTTTTACGGGAATATCGCGCCACGCGTGGCTTTCCCGGATCAGAACGAGAAGAGTATCCCCTCTGGTGTTGTCGGTATGTCGCCGTTTCTCGAGTTCTCCACTTCCCCCCCCCCCCCTCGCCCCTCAGGAGATATCTGACTCCGTCCTAACCTCTCTTTTCTTCGCGTCGAGAATCTTCGATTGCTTTTCTACGGCATCGATTATCCGGGATCCTCGTTGTAACCACGGTCGAAGAAAGTTGATGGTGAAACGAATAACCGTCAACGGGAGCCTTTGAGCTCATCGAGCGTAACTGTCTGCAGGAATGATCGTACGGAGAGCATTGAGATTCCGTGATTTTTTTCGGCTCGGGCGATAACCGGGAGATAACTGGTTATCGAAGATAACCGGATGTCGAAAGATAACTTGAAGATAACCCGATATTCGGAAGATAACCGGGTATCTGTAATAACCGGAAAATAACAGAATATCGAAGATAACCGGAAGATAACCGGATATCGAGGATAACCGAAGGATAACCGGAAGACAACCGGACATCGAAGAAAGCCGGAAGATAACCGGATATCGAGGACAACCGAAGGATAACCGGCAGATAACCGGATAGCAAAGAAAGCCAGAAGATAACCGGATAGCAAAGAAAGCCAGAAGATAACCGGATATCGAGGATAACCGGAAGATAACCGAAGGATAACCAGAAGATAACCGGATATCGAAGAAAGCCAGAAGATAACCGGATATCGAAGAAAGCCAGAAGATAACCGGAAGATAGCCGGATATCGAAGAAAGCCAGAAGATAACCGGATATCGAGGATAACCGAAGGATAACCGGAAGATAACCGGATATCGAAGAAAGCCAGAAGATAACCGGATATCGACGATGATCAGAAGATAACCGGAAGATAACCGGATATCGAAAAAAAGCCAGAAGATAACCAGATATCGACGATGATCAGAAGATAACCGGAAGGATATCTTGAAAAATCGTTATTGAAAAATACATTTTCCATTTAAATTGGATAAACAAAATCATCGGATTCATCGATCGATTGATTTCTCAAAATGGAAGATCCACCATGAAGTGACACTTCCCATACTCGTTACGGGGTTCCATGCCGATTCTCGTTCATCCCCCATACTTCTCTCTCTCTCTCTCTCTCTCTCTCCCTCTCTCTTTGCTTAACGGTGAACACATTTGCGGAGGCCCGTGGTAAATCACGCGGAGGACACGCGTGCACTCTTCCATATGCGAGTGCTCCAGGTAAATATACAGAGGGCATATACGTATCGTCGTTTGTACAGTTGACCGTGTCCATGAAAATTCATCGTACGAACGCACACGTGGCGAAAGCCTATACATGCACGGACGTCTTTACCGCTGTGCTCGATCTCTTTCTACCTATACGTTGCCGCGACACACGTGTCCAATAACAGTTATCAAACGAACAAATTCAGCGATCTTCACGTCGGTCCATCTTCGACGAAACTACCGATATAGACCTACCGCTTCACCGGAAACAATCTACAAGGAAACTTGAAAAACTATTGGCCAAGAAACGTAGTGAAAAAATTCGAGACGAATGGATCAGGTTATGTTTTAATTAATGCTATTTAATCAATATTTAATCAATACTAATTTTTAATCAATATATATATATATATATTGATTAAAAATTAGTATTAAAAATATATATATATTTAATTAAAAATTAAATTTAATTAAATTAAATTAAAAATTAAATTTAAAGATTCAAAATTAAAATTAAGATTAAAAAAAAATATATATATATATATATTTTTTATCTTCAAATCCACTGATTTTAAACAACGAGCTGTCACCTTCGAACCGACAAACCCAAACAATCAGCTACCTGGAATAACCTTCAAAGTTATCAAACCCAAACAATTAGCTCTGAGGAATAACCTTGAAAGTTACGAAACCCAAACAATTGATAATCATAGGAATACCCTTGACAGTCACGAAACCCAAACAATCGATAATCTTAGGAATAACCTTCAAAGTTATCTAACCCAAACAATTGGGCGTTAGAAATAATAAGTACTAAACCTACGAAAGATACAAACCCAAACGAGATCAGAGAAACAGCTGTGAGGCACGAGAATCAACATCGATCTGTAAAGCCGATCGTTTGGGTTGGTTTGGGTTTGTTAACTTTGAAGTTTGCTTATCGTTATTCACGGTTACTGGGGATTTGGGTTTGTTTGGGTTCGGGAGGTTTAAAAGTTAATCATTGATAATCCTTCCTTCCGATCGTGTGGATTTGTTTGGGTTTGTTTGGGTTCGGGAGGTTTGAAAGTTGATCATTGATAATCCTTCCTTCCGATGGTTTGGGTTTGTTTGGGTTCGGGAGGTTTGAAAGTTGGATCGAACGCAGTCCCAACCAACGGATACTTTCGACAGTTATAATCGTCGTAATTTCGTGAACGGAGGAAGCCAATTACGTATTCGAGGATGTCGACCGGAGACTCGATTTTTCCCGGGCACGTTGGTTGCGCATGCGCTACAGATATCGGTTCCCCAAACGAGAGGAGCCGAGAGGTTGAAGAGGAGGTTGAAGGGGGGGGGGGGGGTTGAATGGTTTACGAGCCTCGGCTTCCGGGATAACGATGTACCGTTAAATTGGATACTACTTTTCGGTGATCCTGGCTCGATTAAATGTTTATTAATCGCAACGAGATTGCGGGCATCGCGGACCAACGGTCGATCTCTTCCGCCTTCGTTACGATCGAGATCTCTTTTATTTTTCTTGGGTTCCTTTTTTCTACTTTTTAAAATTATTTTTTTAATTATTATTCTTTTCTTCTTTGTTTTTACTGTTTTAATTATTTTCTATCTTTTCTCTTTATTTTCTATTTTTTAAATTATTTTTTGAATTATTAGTATCGTTTTCTTTATTTTTACTGTTTTAATTATTTTCAATTTTTTTCCCTTTATTTAATATTTTTTTAGTTATTTTTTGAATTATTATTATTTTTTTAATTATTTTTACTGTTTTAATTATTTTCAATTTTTTTTCCCTTTAATTTCAATTTTTTTAATTGTTTTTTGAATTATTATTATTTTTTGAATTATTTTTACTGTTTTTATTATTTTCATTTTTTTCCCTTTGTCTTCTATTTTTTGAATTATTTTTTTAATTATTATTCTTTTTTTCTTCATTTTAACGGTTTTAATTATTTTCAATTTTTTCCCTTTATCTTCTATTTTTTGAATTACTTTTTCAATTATCATTTTTTTATTCATTTTTACGGTTTTAATTATTTTCATTTTTTTCCCTTTATTTTCTTTTTCTTTAATTTTTTTTTTAATTTTCTTTTTTTTGTTTTTGTTGTTTCTGAGCTCGCTCGAGCCAATTTAGCACAAGACGAAGGATCATCGATGCGGAACATTCGCGAGAGAGGAGACGAGATTTGTTCCCCGGCTAAATGTACATTATATTCGCCGGAGTATAGATCTGGGGTCGTACACGTGTTGTTGGTCCGGCACCTTGATAAAAAAAGACCCATCCGATGAATCCGCTAATAAACCCAGGCTAATAAATTCCCCGCAAACGCCGTTCCAAGTTGAATCAAAGTTGGCCGCGTACGTTAAGGGGGTAGGGGGGGATAGGGCCACGGATCGAGGAAACAATTAAATATCACGATCAGATAACTCGGGAAGGGAGTTTATCCTCCGGAAAATGTATTCCTCGTCTTTCCTGGTTTTGCGAATGAAGCTGCGCCGGTCGACAAACGAGTACAGTGAAACTTTGGTTATACGTTTCTCGGGTTACGCGACGCGTGACGGCTTCTCACTTTTGCTCAAGGAAAAAAATTTTTTTTTTTACTTTCCAACACATTTATAGTCGTTTTTGAGACTGGAATTCGTCGTTGGAGTTTTTTGTGAATAAACGGATTTTGATTATTTCTGCTGGAGGAAATACGATATTTAGGTAAAAAGTGACCAAAATTCAAACAAGCTCGTTCGAACCCAAACAATCTAATCTAAACCCAAACAAACCGTAACAAATTCATCCAAAACCAGAAAAAAACCCAAACAATGACCTCAAAATTTCAACAATCTCATCCAAACACAAACAAACCCAAATCCAAAAAAAAAACCCACGCAAACCCAAACAAATTTCT
The DNA here is from genome assembly GCA_030522765.1 of Ophioninae sp. B BG-2022a. Lineage (NCBI taxonomy): Eukaryota > Metazoa > Arthropoda > Insecta > Hymenoptera > Ichneumonidae > Ophioninae sp. B BG-2022a. The sequence continues at coordinate 8,119 of JAPYZJ010004948.1, forward strand.
TAAAATACCAACAATCTCATCCAAACCCAAAAAAATTCCTATAAATCCAAAAAAATCGACGCAAACTCAAACAAACTCATATGAATTTAAAAAAATCGATTCAAACCCAAACAAAGTCCTCAAAATTTCAACCATCTCATCCAAACCCAAACAAACCCACCCAAATCCAAAAAAAACCCACGCAAACCCAAACAAAGTTCTCAAAATACCAACAATCTCATCCAAACCCAAACAAACCGACCCAAATCCAAAAAAAAGCCACCCAAACCCAAACAAAGTTCCCAAAGTACCAACAATCTCATCCAAACCCAAACAAACCCACCCAAATAAAAAAAAGCCACCCAAACCCAAACAAAGTTCTCAAAATACCAACAATCTCATCCAAACCCAAACAAACCCACCCAAACCCAAACAAAGTTCTCAAAATACCAACAATCTCATCCAAACCCAAACAAACCCACCCAAACCCAAAAAAAACCCACCCAAACCCAAATAAATTTCTTAAAATACCAACAATCTCATCCAAACTGAAAAAAATTCATATAAATCCAAAAAAATCGACCCAAACCCAAACAAAGTCCACAAAATTTCAACAATCTCATCCAAATCCAAACAAACCCACCGAAATCCAAAAAAACTCGACCCCAACCCAAACAAAGTTCTCAAAATACCAACAATCTCATCCAAACCCAAACAAATCCACCGAAATCCAAAAAAAACCCACGCAAACCCAAACAAAATTCTCAAAATTCCATCAATCTCATCCAAACCCAAGCAAACTCAGCCAAACTCATAAAAATCCAATTAAGAAGCCCAAACACGACCACGAGACAACGAACGAGAAAGACAGATGAGCGAGGATAGAAAAATTTGCGTACGAAGGGAGTTTGACTGTACCGGAAGCTTCGGTAGCCGGCTGAGCACGAAGGTAAGCAAATGGAGGCTCCCGTGGAAAACCATGCTACCGCCCGTTTCTCATTGGACACCGCGAACGGATGTTAACGGAACAATGAAACGTGCAAGGTTGCTCGTGGTCCACTGGGATCTTCATCGCCCAAAGCTTATCCGTTTCTCCTGTAACTACAACGTACAACTTTTTCACGCTATAGATCCCATTCATCCTTGGCAACTTGATCGAATTAATCCCCCCTCCCCCTCCCCTTCCCCTTCCCCCTCCCCCCTCGCTATCCCTCGTCCCCTTTGACCTTCCGCAAATCATTTCTCAAGCACGAACGTACAAGCTCGTGACGGACCACTTGTTGTTCTTACGTGAGCGGCCTCGTGAGAAAACCCCCCGGGGACTCGTTGCTATCCCGCTGGTCCGATTCGCACGTCTCTTCTTCAACTGCACTACCAACATCCTCGTGCCCGTATTTCCGTCAACTTCGCAGATCTTAGAAACGAAAACCTCGTTTGAGCATCTTACATTGAAATTTCCGCTCGACAATGTCCTCATTTCCTTCAAGAGTTCTGATCTCGATTCAACGTTTTTTTTTTCCTCTGATGTATGATAGGTATCTGCTGATTTCTATGGCCTCGATGACATTTTTTCATTACCTGCCTCTAATTATTAAATAAGCCAAGATTTTAAAAAAGTCCGGAAAATCCCAAACCCAAACAAACCCAAACAAAATGTCATATATTAAATGATAATATATAATAATAATAATAAGTATAATTATAATTATTATATTATTATTATTATTACTATTATAACTAAGTCCTTCAGACCCAAACAAACCCAACCCAAAACAATTTTTAAATTCATCACTGAACCCTGAGAAACCTGAAAAAAATTCGAAACGTGCGATCAAACTCAAAGAAACAATATCTTGGTTTCGTGAATTTGACTTTTTACACATTTTTTTTCGCGATTCATAGAATTTGTTTGGGTTTGTTTGGATTCGGGAGAATCGGAGTTCTCCGGTGTTTGAAGAGCTGGAGTGCCTGATCAAACTCCAGAGTAGGAAAAAACTTGTTTTCGTGAATTCGTGTTTTTGGACTTTCCGGGTGGTGGGATTGGAGCCAGACGATGGAGCATATAAAAAAAGAGACTCGTACGAGATTTATCGGGTACGATACGGGTTCCATTATATCTGATACGGTGGTATCGTATCGCGTTAATGATAGGTGATGATGAGCACGCGCGTTCGCGAATAAAAAATAAAGAGAAAAAAAATGAAGAGGAAAAAAAATAAAGAGAAAAAATGAAGAGAAAAAAATAAAGAGAAAAAAAAGAAGAGAAAAAAAAATAAAGAGAAAAAAAATAAAGAGAAAAAAATAAAGAGAAAAAAATAAAGAGAAAAAAATAAAGAGAAGAAAACAAAGAGAAAAAATAAAGAGAAAAAAATTAACAGAAAAAAAATAAAGAGAAAAAAACAAAGAGAAAAGAAATAAAGAGAAAAAAAATAAAGAGAAAAAAAATAAAGAGGAAAAAAATTAAGAGAAAAAAAAAGAAAAAATTTCGAAAAACGAATACACAGGTGGATACAGTGCGATCCTCGCGGCTGGTTCGTTTGCTTTTTCATCCCGGTCACGTGACAGCGGGTAGTATCGATCGACTCACGCGATCGGCTCTTTCGAGTACATTTCCGGTGATGGCAAAAAGAAATCGGCAATTGGCCCGTAGTGATGAATCGTCACACCGTTAGCCGAGGACACGACAAACGTCGATTCTACAAATCCGCGAAGATAGGTACTTAGCGATTGAGGTCTCGTGCGACGAATTCGAAGTGCCAGAATCGTGGATGACGAATCTATGGGGATTCATGGTAAAGAGACTGGTTAAACAAAAAAGTCAGGATTTGCTCGTCTTGGCGGACTTTCGCTCGAGAGAATCCTCAAGATTTTTTTTTCCTCTCTCTCTCTCTTTTGTTTTCCTTCGCCAAACCCAAACAAACCCAAACAAACAAAAGTTAAGAATCGCTCATTTTCGCGAAATTTTTCGCACACTCGACTCGACTTTTTCTTTTTCCCTCTCTCTCTTGTTTTTCTTCAACAAACCCAAACAAACCCAAACAAAAGTCAGAATTCACTCGTCTTCGCAAAGACTTTCGCACACTGGACTCCTCGACTTTTTCTCTCTCTCTCTCTCTCTCTCTCCCTTGTTTTCCTTCGACTGTATGTCCAATGTCCCGGGGCCCATCGACAACCGGTTCTTCGGGCTTACTCCCCTCAGCTCGCCCGGGATTATTTGAGAACGCCTCGCCGGTTGAGTCCGACGGAATGCGCCAGGATCTTAAAAATTGCACGCGCGAAACCGCGACTCGTATGAAGAACGGGGATAAAACGGATTTCGCGGAACGTCGTTCCTCGAGAAAAGAGGAGGCCGCGAGGAAAGAGAGAAGTTGGTATTGCGCATCGTTCTGGGCAAGAGTTCAGAAATCACTGAAGTATTCTTTCGTATACTTTACTGTGAAAAAAAGACTTTTAGGTGATGATTCATCCATTTGGAATCTAAAAGATATCAGTTCGGGTCCAGGTATCAGGTAGCCAGAAACTGGCCGATTGCAAACAAACAACCCGAAAGTAACCCAAACAAACCTAAGCTAGCCTAAACTAACCCAAACAAACGCAAAAAAAACTAAAATAACCCGAAAAACCTAAAATAACCCAAACAAACCCGAAACAAACCCAAACAAACCCAAACAAACCCAAACAAACCCAAGCAAAGCTAAACTAACCCAAACAAACCTGACCTAACCCAAGCAAACCCAAGCAGCCCTAAACCAACCCAAACAAACCTGAACTAACCCAAACAAACTCAAACAAACCAAACTAACCTAAACTAACCCAAACAAACCCAAGCAAAGCTAAACAAACCCAAACAAACCTGACCTAACCCAAGCAAACCCAAGCAGCCCTAAACCAACCCAAACAAACCCAAACCCAAACAAACCTGAACTAACCCAAACTAACCCAAACTAACCCAAACAAACCAAACTAACCCAAACAAACCAAACTAACCTAAACTAACCCAAACAAACCCAAGCAAAGCTAAACTAACCCAAACAAACCCAAACAAACCTGGCCTAACCCAAGCAAACCCAAGCAGCCCTAAACCAACCCAAACTAACCCAAACCCAAACAAACCTGAACTAACCCAAACAAACCCAAGCAAACCTAAACTAACCCAAACAAACCCAAACCCAAACAAACCTGACCTAACCCAAACAAACCTAAACAAACCCGAAACAAACCCGAACAAACCCAAATACCAGGTCACCAGAATCTGTCCGTTTCAATGATCGTTTTCCACTGCAACTGACGTTGAAAACACCCAGACTCTGTTTGGATCTGTGTTTGGATCCTTCCCAGAGTCTTTCCTGGATGAATTAAATTAAAATTAAACGTTGAAGGTAGCTTAGATAACGGTAAATTCCATTTGATATGAGAGTGTCCAGGATCGAACTTGGAGGAACCTGTGACATCAATGGGAGTCATCTACCTACCCAACGATCAACAATATCCTCCCCATGTGCCTCTTTCCACAACCCTTATTTTTCTCTCATTTCCCACCTCGTTCCTTCCGGACCATTGAGGCTCCCGTAAATTTGTCCATAATCCGGTGTTTCCTGCGAAACCCGGAAAAGTTTGTCATCATTGAGGAACTCGAAGGAACTCGGAGGAAGTTTCAGGATCGCCGCGGGGCTCTTGGCAGACCGCAGGGCAGCTCGTTATCGCCGGAGCCACCATTATACGAGACGATGTTCGAGCAAAAATATTGTGTTGGTTGGTTGCTTCGTTGTTCTCTACGCTCGTATATAAAACGTTCTACAGGGTGTC
>JAPYZJ010004949.1:0-12501 GCA_030522765.1 Ophioninae sp. B BG-2022a
TCTACAGTTAGGCATGCATGAGTCAATGAGTAAGGATCACTATGACGTATTTGCTTTATTTTTAAGTGTAGTATTTTTTACATGACGGCTCAAAAACAATTTAGGGGGCCACATTACCACCTTCTCCTCTACCCACCCAAACCGATTTCCTGACTCAGCCGCAATTCAAAAATGTGACTACCTAGATTGACATAAGCTAAAGTTTACTAGCCTATGTGAATCTAGCTAGCTAGATTAGGGACAAGAATACATCAGCGTAGAAATTAGTAAAACTAAAAAAAATGAATCAACAACAAATCAAAGAGAAAAACGAAATCCGTGCCAACGGCCCTGTGTACGAGGTACCTGACCCACGTAAGGCTCAATTTATTTGTTTATAAGTACAAAAAAAAGTATGAATGTTGAAATAAAACAAAAATGTTTATTTAATTATACATTCAATAATCAACTTACTAATAATAATGGTTCAGAAAACAATGTTCACTATTAACTATAAGCTTTGTTTTTAAAGCCTCTCCTGCGCCTTATTCAGGCCATTGTTTCTAATAAGACCATAACCGTTGTAACTTCGTACAAAAAAAAATCCTTTCAAATACATAATCTTCAATTTTAAACTTAACTTTTGATTAAAACGTGTATAGTGATGATAAACCACTATATATTAATATAATAATATATAGTGGAATAAAGATTTACTAAGTAATATTGAAAACCTTTTTTGTTTTCGAAAGTCCTGGTACGTCGAAATTTAAGAAATGCCTACGTGCGATCGCACGCACTGCCTTCTATCGACTACAAATTTGTTTAGGTTTGCCACAGCGCGGCGGTTGCATCGCTATTGCGGCCATTCACAGTTAGACACTCGACGATGAGAGCTCAATCCGTTTGACTTTGTAGTTTTGGATATTTTAAACGTGTGCTTTGTTAGGCATTGGGCCTCACATGGGTCAGGTACCGTATGTATATAAAATCCCTTCTTAGTTATGTAAATCATAGCCAAAAGGCTAGATATAAGTTTCCACTAGTTGGATTACGGAATAGTACGACCGAGGTTTTTTGCTACATAATTCTTTTCCTTTCCAGCAAAGACTGATAGGCTAGTAACCTATGAATGCGCGGCACGTTTTTTACACAATAATTGTACATCCAAAGACATGAACAACACATATAGGCGTGCAAAAAGGCAACTGGACTTTTTTATTAACAATCTGTCAATTTTTTATTTTTCATTACCGGGATAGATTTGACAACCGTTGCTGGGCCAACTGTTGGGAACCAGCATAGGATCAATATCAAGCTGTAGTTATCATTCGAGGCTCGATCGATCCTCGGGCTAAGTCAGAGTGCCAATGATGGTAAGTTCAGTATCAAGCTTCGCCCAATTATTGGCAAATTCCGATCGCCCTACACGGAGTAGGAGCCCACGGATTTACGTGTTGGAATCGTGAGGCATGTATAACGCTGGAGTGGGCGCAGAATACGTCAAATGTACGTGCGTCATCGTAGGGCGCATAAACACCGGTGTGAGCACACAGCACAGTGGATCTGTGTATTTGAATTGTGAGTTGCGCAGAACCCTGCAATGGGCATCAGACACCTTTAATGTGCGCGATGTCGCAATGGTGACAGACGTTCCTTCAAGCAAGCTTTGTCGAAAATCCACGCAAAGCGGAGAGCGCAATAATATGTATAGGTATATCCGGATCTGAGCTTGATAACTATAGAGATAGATGCAGCGTGAAAAGAGAAATTACCCTTAAAAATCCGCCTCTCGAAAAGTATTTGAATGCTCGAAAATTCCTTAGAAGATTTCGGAAGATATTGAGAAAGGTCCCACCCAATAGGCACAAGGACCCGGCCCAATAGGCGGAAGTACCTTTTCACAATTTTACCCCGAGTTTCACTTCAAAAATAATTTCCATTCATGAAAATACATATCGGCAACGAAAATAATACTTTTATAAAAAGACACAAACTATATAGGTTTAAGAGGAATAGGTTTCTTACTTTTTCTTACTGCCCGTAACAAAATTGCGAAAAGAGTGGCAATACTTCTTATTCTCAGCATTCGCAAATTACACCGATGCACGTACTTCTGACAGATTCCTTCCATCAGATAGTGGAAAGTCTAGTCTAATTTTGAAGCCGTCATTGACGCCGTTACATACACTCAGTTGAGACGTCATGGTTTTAATTAATACTGAATCACTGACCGTGATTGGCAGCCCGTTGTGATTACCGTGAGCGCATGTACTGTCTGGGTCAGCAGATCTCACAGATGCACAACAATGCGCGACATCGCTGATATGAACTTACAAGGACACGAAGTACGGATAGAGGCTGAACGAATTCGTATATTGAGATTGGCTCTGTCGTCACGATTTTATATATGCACAGTGAGGCAAATAACAAATACCTCACTGTCTCATCGACATTCCTTTCGCTACTGTTCACGAGAGTACTTCCATTTCGTTTCAACGTCTTCATCACCAAACTGTGAGGTATCCTTTGGGGTATAATGTTGCAAAACTATATTTAATTTAACTGTTAGAATAGTTCATAAGAATTCGGTAATTTCGGAGTAGATGGCCATAAATGAGAGATATCCTATCGAAATAATCCATAAGACTGTTGGCTAGGTGGCACTAGTTCCCATTAAGTTGGCTTTGTAACGCGGGTGGGAGCAGGGCGTGCAAATTTTTGTCGGAAAAAGTTAAAAAGTAAGTTAAACCCTCGTTTGTTTTGTTTTTTTACTAGCGTTGAAGAAAAACTATGGCCAACTACCCCGGACTCACTCTATATTATAATAATTATTTTTCTCATTAGCTTATGTTCTACTGTGGGAAGCGATATTCATAACCGAGCAGTAGTTTTGTAAGTTGCCACTCGGTGCTATGGTCGCGCGAAAACTGTGCGACAAGACAGTCGAAAGTCGAGAGCCGAGCAAAACGATGCGCCGCGTTCTTTTCTGTACCTTTCAATATATTTATTTAATTCAACCTTATTCCGACGTCTCCTCGTCTATTCCCATCATTAATATTACACTACTATGGTTTTATTTGTTTGAAATATCTTTTACTAACTGTTACAAACACTTCTGTATGGTGGTGGACAAATATATTTCTATGGCCCGGACGGCCAGCGAAGTGAAGTCCAGGGGTAAAATGTAGATACCTTATGTTGAGAGAAGCCAAATGTCTCCTATGTACGGGGAGGACCCAAAAGTAACGGCAAGTGGGCTGCAATAAGGAGAGAGAGTGAGGAAACTCATTGTTCGATCATGTGTCCGTTAGGGACACGTCTCCTGAGTTTGTGTGCGAAGTTCTGTGACTGTAAGTGCATCGGTTCGTCCATGGGGATTTTTTTGGTGAAACAACTTTTTCCATTTCGCCGAAAACGTGATGGGCGATTTTTAGAGCAACGCGCGGCTGTGAAATTTTGTTTCCTGTTGGAGAAATCGGCCGCGGAAGTGATTGTAATACTTAAGACTGCTTATGGGGATGCAGTCCTAAGTAGAACCAAAGTCTACGAGTGGCTTTCAGTTTTAAAAAATGGAGAAATGTCAATTGAAAACCAACCCCGTTCAGGACGCCCCTCAACGTCAAGAAGTGACAGAAACGTTGACGAAATCAATGGTCTCATTCATGAAGACCATCGCCGTACTATTGATCAACGCTGTGAGATGTCTCGAATATGATGGAGTTCAATTCGGAGGATTTTGTCCAAATATTGACACATGGGAAGAGTAGCAGCCAATGTTGTCCCTCGCGCCGGCCCACACCGCTCTCTCCGTGAAGGCAGGAAGACCATTTACAAATTTGAAAAAATCATTTTTTTCCATAAATTGACAGTTCAATTTCTTAAGAATTTTGTGTGCATTTTTAACAGCAAAATTCCAAGAATTGTTGGAGTTTTCGCAAAAAAACGCCGAGAGCGTTCGTGCCGAGTAAACAGAGCTATGCGACTTTGGCCGCGTTTTTCTCCAAACTGTTTTTCCTAACTGCTGGAATGATTACTCGGAAACTATTGTGTAATTGTAGTAGGCGATGAGTTGCCGCCATCGCGCGTATGCTCGTACATGTCGGTGTGAGCGCCAGAATCTGGCACTGCGCTTTTCCATGCGTACTTTGTTTCTTATATTTTCTGCATTGCAAAAAATAGATGTATATATTTTTGAAGATACATATGAAAAACAATTAAATAATTTAATTGTTATAAAGTTGCCTAATAAACCCAATACACTTTGAGGATATTTTGTAATTTATATAACTTCAATTCGGATACAAATTTTATAAATGGAACCATTTTTCAATTCTTAATTTGAAAAACTGACAGTAGAATATTAAATCCATCGGCGTAAAAACATGGAGTCTATTCCGTGTTTTTTTGTTGCCATTTTTTCACCGTATTCGGTGAACAACCATTGTTCACGTTATGAAAATTGGTGACCCTGACATGGTGCAGCGTCACAATAGATGTTTCGAATATTCTCCGTTTTCCTCTAAGCAAGTTTCGACACGGCGGAGAACATTTTGACGAACGTGCACAAACTGATCCTCGTCGATGACTGCGACCACGCCATGAAGGAACACACACGCATGGCTGATCGACGTACAACGGCTCATTAGCCGCACTGGATTCGTCTGGTTTTTTAAAGTAATAATAATTCGGTGATTAATCTGGAGCTATATAAGTTTATATCAATGAGGTGAGCATACCCCCCATCCACCCAACCACTCTTCACGAAACGCCGCAGTTGCGGGGCATTCCCAACTGTACATGTATACACATGTAATCAAATCTGTATTTGGCGAAACTTTCAACTTTTAATCTCAGTGAATTTACAACAATTGTTGTAGGTTAAAAAAAAGGGATTGCCTTGCCGAAAAGATCCAAGCCCTTTCGAGTCTCTCCGAACCGGAATTTCTGTTGACATTTCAAAAAACCTGCCATGCTAGTTTAGAAGACAACGGGAAAAGATAATTAGGAATCCGGAATAAAACTATAAAAATAGCAAACTATTGTATGACTTGTACCCTGTATATTTCTTCGCTTCTTGTTTAACAGAAATTAGCTAAATTCCCGAAAACATACTCGATATACCAACTTTTTATTAGCATTTGAGTTAAAAATAGCGATCCCGGTTAATTTATTCCAATAGGACATTCACGATGTGCCCAATCCACAAGTAAGTATTATTTCATTGAGCACTCAACTGACATTCGTCGAAGAGCCATCAAGGACCACAAATCAGGAGTCCGTCGTTCACCAATTATTGCTGCGAAGATAAATTCCCGACATAAACTCGTGACATCAAATACGTGACGAAAATTTGACAGGCAGGTATCGGAAAGAATACAAGTGTAATCTTATTTGGAAATGAAAAAAGGCTTGACCGGCCATTGCGAGAAGGGAACTAATAATGTAGCATTCAGAAACGAGGGCGATGGAGAGAGGAAGGGGGCGGGAGGCATGAACCATTGTCCAGCTCCTGTCACTTGCACAAGGCGACCGTCAAGTATACTACAAATTCATTTTCATCGGTCTCGGGTTTGTTATAAGGGAATGCCACCGGAGCACGTGGCTAAAAGGATTTTTTCCAATGAGCCTTCATTTCCGAGAAAATCTGGGTTAACCCGTAACGGTCACTCGGGTCCAGTGGACCCCAGGAAACTTTTGTAGAGATATATCATACAAAGGTCGATTGAGAATCGAACTTGTCCTGTCGTATGCTGTCTATCTATTGTCTTGCAGGTAGCAAATAGTGCTCTTCATGAAAATTATATTTGTTCTTGAAAATACACTATTTCAAGAGTAACATAGCGTACGTTTTGTGCCATATCGCAAAAATATGAATGTATATGAAGTTTTCAGTGAACATTGAGGTTTTTTGTTCTTTCTGTTCTGATTGTTTTTACGCCATATTAAAATTTTTTAACGAAAGAAAAAACGAATGTATTACCTGAAAAACATATGAAATAGAATACTCGTGTAAGATTTGCGTCAATAAATCAAGTATAACGCAAATAGCAACAAGTTTTCGGCGTGGGGTCCACTATACCCCATGTGACCATTACGTGGCATATAGGAGGTGTGACCATTGCAGGTTAAAGATTCATGCGTACCTATTATACCTGTACATCTTGTACGTTGCCGAACCAGTCAGAATGGTGAAGGCGGCAAGACTCTTGGCTGGCGTTAAAAGTTTGATTCGAAAAAAAACATCGCGCTATAAATAAAATATTGCGCGAATACTATGTTTATTATTTCTTGACAATTTATTCCGGTGTTTAAATAAGAATGATGATAAAATTTTATAATTATGCAAAATAAATCATCTTCGTTGATATTGCAGTAGATTGAGAGAAAAAATACTCTCGGCAGGTCATGACCCTGGATCGTTAGCGTGCAAACCAAGCGCCTTGCTGCCTGCACCACGCTTTCAGTGGTGCAGTATTCAGACAATCTATAATATTTATTCACGGCTTGTAGAAAGTTAAAGTTACACGCTGGCTCATTTGAAAAATCTACAAAATTTACAGGAATAATACGCACGTATGGAACTTTAACCTCGATTTTCTTCGAAACAAAGGCCCATAAGAAAATATCTTTTTAGCCTACTACTCTGAGGGCAATCCCTCATAACATATCTGAGACCCATTGAAATTCGTTTATAACCTACTCAACGGTCCCCTTATCAGCTTTATATCGGTCACATAATATCCATTATTCTTATTTTTCAACGTGTGGGTTTGTTTGGGTTGCCGATAATCCTCTGCTCGGCTATGATCGTATGATTCGTAAAGCAGCCAAACACTCCCAAAGTTTCCGAAAGTGTTTATTATCATCATTACCATAATCTGGTCATTGTAATCATTCAATATTATGCATATCCAACTTTTATTTATGTTTTTTGACAGTTAGAGACCGGGACGTAAATTTATACGTAGGTGTCAGTTTCTGAGCAACCCTAGAAATTTTGGGAAATATATCCACATATATAAGTTTGAGGAAAAAAATATTTATCTCCCTCAAATACTGAGCAGATTGATTTTTAACGTTTAAAATTTTCCAAAAATTGTATAGTGTTCACAAGCCAAAATCCACAACACATCGGTTAAACTCGCCAAATACTCCGAAAGTGTTATTATTACATTGAATATGGAATGCCAGCTCCAAGATGCCGTCAATAGTGGAATTAAAAAACCCGTATAAAACACGACCATTTATCGCAATACGAACAGTAACCGAGTGTCAGGGGGCAACCCATTGTCCAATTTGATGGGCAGATCTACTCCCCTCTTCCTTTTCATCTTGTAGGCTCTAACGTTTCCCGCGCAGCTGCCTTGTATCAATGGCGGCCATATAAAATCTGTATACGTTCGAAAGGAGGAAGCAAATGAAAAAAGGAAAGGAAAAACAAAAAGTCCTTAATCCCGTACCGAAAACCCCAGGGGACACAAGCGGTTGACGCAGACGTCATGTTCATCTGGCCCATCGCGTAAAAGCCATCTACAGAAAAACGATTTCACTTTCCGATTTGTTGGTCGACGGAGCACATGCGTTATAGGGAGAAAGGACGGCATTTGAGACTGTGTATATGCGTGCAACGCGAGCCCCTTCGATCGAAATAAGCCAGATTTTCGCGATGCCCCACAGGAATACAAAGCGAAGGCGAACGTTAGCGTCGAAAAAAAAACTAGGTGAAGCAGTTTTCACGGTCTGCCCCTTCAATGGTATGTAAAGAATATGTATACTCCGCTTCCCTTTACTGCTACCGTCGGAGACTGCCACTGTTCACGATAGTGTACAGATATAAATCTTATCATTATGGAAATGAAAAAGTGCGAATAGTCATTAAGGTTACGATAATAAGCGTGGATCACAAACAACAAGCATTTAAGAACAGCGGAAACCCCTGATTCAAAAAAGTTTCTTTTACACTATGAAATACAATGGAGTCTTAAAATAATTCATTCCGACTTAATTTACTTCTTATAATTAGTACGGACTCGGACACACAAGCACACGTCCACAGAATCTTTCGGTGAAGGTTGAATAAATTGTTTATATATGCGAGGGAAGAACAGAGAGAGAGGGAGAGGGCAAGGCAAGGGCGAGAGAGAGGGAGGAAGAGACAAATAGACAAATAAAAAAATATACTATATAACCCAAAACAGACTGTACAATGAAATGGAACTAAGAATATAATTAATTAAACCTGAAAGTATAACTATATTAATAAACATAGTATGTGTGCGTGCGTGCGTGTCTATCGACCGCTTCTTGCCGCTGGCGTTCCAGATTCGATACACATACCCACACACACGCACGCACGTAGAACGTGAATATTGTGACGTTTTTATCGTCACAAGGTCAGATACCGTTTCGCTGCCCAGGTTCAATACGCCTCTGCTTAATGTCTGGGTTAGGACATTTTTTCTTTTAGGGTGTAGGTCTGGTTGTTTGGGTTCGATTGGGTTCAGCTTCGTTTTTTTGTGGTTGTTAGAATTGAGTGCAGCACTTGGTTGAGCGGCGTGTCGTTCAACGCATCGAGCGATCTCGGCCGAGGAACGTACACAACAGTAGCTCTCGGGGAATCGAGATACTCTCGGCTGGAATATCGGCGCCCCATCGATGTGGTGCAGCGTGCTGATGAGTGGTCCGTTTTGTTACGGGCCGAGGCCGAAGATCTCCGCGCCACACTTCTTTCAAGAAGTCTCGTCCACTCTCTCATCATGCGCCGGCGAAGCGATCACCGAGACGCTCTATGTTACCGTTGAGTAGAAGTCGCCAATCTTTCTGCCCGAGTAACCCCGCACAAACGGTAGTCCAGGATAACTCGGGCAGAAAGTTTTCGCGAAAACTATTCCACGCGGACATTCCAGTTCCCGAAATAATATTTACGATACGACATAATTTTTCGTTTTTCGAAAACGAACAAGAGCGCTCGTATTTTATCCCCGCGTAGCAAGTCAAGGCTGGAAAAGCTACTAAACCCGCTCTGCTTTTCCTAGAATATGCCGGGTTCTGCTCAGGACCTCCATCCTGGAATAGGTTCGAGATGTAACGGGTCGAAGGCGGGGTCCCGATGTGCCGTTTCTTTTTTGGGGAAATGTCTTGGATCGGCCCGGGGTACAACTCGGAAAAAACCGGAGAAGTAATAGGGAGTAGATCTGGATCTGATCAGAATCGGATCGAAAAACGAGTGAATTTTATCATCGCCAAATTTTCCATCGAATAAATCCGTCTGGTTGCGTGAAATAAATAATAAAATCACTTGCAATGTTGGATCTCTGTATTCTTTCTTTCGGACATATATTTTTAAAAGAGTTAGCTGTTTAAAAACACTTTTCGTGCTGCTAGCCGTAAGATGTATATTTTTTCTCTACTCTCTTTTTTATCACAGAAATTATAACGAGAATACCTCGCTAATTCATTGAGTCTTTATTCAGACAATCTATAATTTTTATTCACGGCTTGTAGAAAGTTAAAGTTACACGTCGTGGTAAACTGTTATTGAAAATAACATTTTTTATCTAATTCTTTATATTTAGAGGCACATAAAATTTAATGCGATCAACGTCAGCATTGTATTAGATATATAAATAAGTCACCCTGATAATATTATAACTGCACCTGTTATTACATCCTCTATCATATGCATATATCATTTTCGCGACTGTGATCATTCATTCTTCATGATGGAATTGTCACCCGTCGATTATTGTTGAAGAAAACAATATGACAATAAAAGACAGCATACAATAACAATAAATGTACCCATACTATGACATTGAAGTATTAACACCCTTGTTTATGTTGAACGTATTCTTTCAATTATTAAAGAAAATATTAAGGATCTTCATAAGAATCTATTAAGATGAACATATAAAATTCAGGGAATGCTAATATTTTGCCCAAAAAAGATGTTCTGGTATTCCTGGTCTCTTCCATAAAAGGGCCTGATTCGGACCTGGGAATCAAACAGGGCAAGCCAGGCCTGGGCCATACAGTAAATTTGGAATACGCGGGCCTATTTCTGAACCGGTCGCTCACTAAAAGCAGCGATAGTATCATTTGTTTTCTCGTGAAAAGTGAGAAGCGTCGCAAGTGAGTTACTAATTTGAATTGCTGACAGTGAGGCAGCAAGAGAGCCAGGATTCACCTTCGCTTGACGTTTCTCTATAATCATGTCTAAGTTCGATATTAGACGCGGATGATATGCTCGCTGATCAAGGGACGAACTCAAATAGAAACGACAACAGTCATGGACCGATTTCGTTTGCAGATGTGCCTTGGCACAACTCGGATAGTAAATTTCACCACACCTGATACGATTACTCGAAATTCCAGTGATGGATTTCGAACACTTCGCGCAGATCGTCTCCCGACTCGAAACAATGAATGTCCAGGCGATGATTTCGGAGCGTAAGACGTGAGCGGTGAGGCGCGAGACGTATGGGAAAGCAGTTTTTGTGTTAAGCTGATCGAAGGACCGCTGGCGGTAAACAGTTGGCCTTCACAAACTGTACATACACACTCAACTTTCGAATTTGTAATTATATGCCAATACAAGCGTGACAACCTCCGAAATTTTATGAAATTTTCCGAGGCGAACCGAGATGTCAAGATGGACACTAGCACGTTCCAAATGAATATCGATATATCAATCAAAATATTTTACTTTCCACGGCGCATGCAAGAGCCAGGCCCTCTCCGTTTTGCAACATCGATGGAAAGCGAAAGGAGACACGCTTTGAACTCTGTCAGAAGCACCCGAAGGCAGTGAAAGGCAGAATACAAGCGAAAATTTGGGAGCGACGAAAAGTCGTGTGGCTTTACTTACTCGCGAGATGGAAGCGAGAGAGAGACAGGTGATGATGACGATGATGATTGTGATGATAGAATTGACTATTCCCTAGCAATGCTTTCACGCAAATTAACCATAATTAACAAAAATATTTGAAATTCAAGAATAGACTATATAAATCAAAACTAGAGAGAGGGAGATGGAGAGGGACAGAAAGAGAGACACAGACAGACACACGGAGAAAGAGAGGGTCTTTCCGTACCCCATGATTCGCTATTATGCATGCAGATAACTTTTTCATTAACACCCCGTCGCGTCAAGAAAATTTAATAACTCGATGCCGGCGTATATACCATGGTAATCATGAAGGTCTCTCCCGGGCAGATTCACTGGCCTCTTCAATCTTATTTTTTCTCTTCTCCTGAGCTCGCAACAAAGGGTACCGTACCTACATGGTCCCAAGGGAAACATGAACGCGAGTCTTTATCTTGGAAAAAGATCGTTACGGAGGCTTTCACGTGTAGCCATGGAAATGCCGCACGGGGACGAGGGTGTACTGTGCAAAATCGATGAAAATTATAACAGAACATACAAGAAACAAGTATTGTTTGCCCACTTTGTATCATTAGCTCTTAAGGGGATGACGAACAACGACATAACCTCACAAATTTTCGAAATCTGTTTTCTCGGCATCGATTAACTTTACGGCGAAAAGTCGAGCATCAGTCTTTGTAGAATTCATAGAGACAGAAATAGATGCTTGAATTTCACGATAAAAATATTACGTCCTTGAGAAATTGCGATTAAAAAATTTCGACTATCTCTCTCGCACTCGTGTGTCACGCGATACGTCTTCGACATGTCCTTGATATCATATTTGGGCAGTTTAAATAATACCACCGTAGTGTAGTATATGTAGTTAACGAAGTAAAATTTCTGAACTCCACTCGCACGTGGACTAGAGAGACAGAGAGAGATAGAGCAAAAAAGAGAGAGAGAGAGAGTGTGTGGCAGGGGTGGGAGCGAGAGGGGGACAGACGATGATGATACATTTTGAAGTGCCCTAGTATAAAGCTTTCGGGTAAACAGGATTATAATAAAAAAATGAAATAAGGACATGATAATAATACATTAAATAAAAAATGAACAATTCACCAAACTTCATAATCAAATTTTCTAACGTTTTCGCGTGACAATTCGCAAATGGAAATTCGGTCCATGAGGTTTTTTTGCGTTAACCCGTGTGGAACCCTTACACCAAACCTCTTTTTGTATCAAGCTTTGTGCAAATGGTTCCAAACGGTATTTTGTTAAATCTTTAGCTCTTGGGTAAGCGAAAAGTTGCCTACATGACAGTCGCACTGGACAAAACATATAAGGGAGCATTCAACCGACGCTGGTGGTTGGGCGGTCGGAGTGCGGCTCGGGCGATCACTGATGTTAAGCAGCATCGAGAAAGGCTGATACTTGGTGCGGTGACCGTTTAGCTGTGCTCTGGCTGGCGCATCGGCCAGTCAGCCGGAGGCCGTTTTTTCTGATACTTTGGTGTAGATACTACAATAAAAAGTGTGTACACCAAAGGATCAGGCAAAATACAGGGCCGTCTATACCGGCACGGGTTTTCCACAGTTTCCCCGTGTCCTCGGCAAATGCGGTATAGTGTAGCTAAGTCGGCTGTGGACGCACTA
>JAPYZJ010004950.1:0-12501 GCA_030522765.1 Ophioninae sp. B BG-2022a
TTAATATATGTAAAACAAAACTATCGATAACTTAAGCGCAACTAAATGACTGATAAATAAATAAGAAGAGAAATTTTTTATTTACATTATCTTTTTTTTAATAACACAAAAACAAAATGGTATTCCATATTTGGTTACTTTCCTCTATCATTGCGCAAGGGTATCTGCAATGTAGAAGGGCATAGCTTGAGGCTGTTTACGACGTTGAGGTGAAATAATTCAGTATAATCAAGTAATGTCATTCTGGCAGGAACACTAATAATAATTGGTGAGGAAGCCTTCATTCAATTGGATACAGTAATGATAATTGCTGTATCGAATTTCTCACTGGATCAATTGGAGCCCCAATATTGGTCATTTCTAAGTTTGGCGGGCCTCATTTTTGAACTGGCGATCCCATTTCCTATTAGAGAAATTGGAACCCCAATTGATGGTCATTCCTAACTCTAGGGGTCTCATTTCCTGCACCTACCGTTGGTATCCCCCCTCGATCTATTAATCCGTTGTTACACGCTCTCAAGCTTGACCCTACGTTGAGCACTTTGTATGGGATTTTCTGAAGGAGCTCTGATCTTTCGGTCTTTTCTCTCAAACTTCCCCGCCCTTGTCGAGTACCACTAGCCAGTCTACTTTCTCCTCAGCGTTCTATCTCTCCTTTTCCTCTCTCCTAACCCTTTTTATTTTTCAGTCTCGCCGGTCTAAATCCTGTAAAGACTGGCAAGCATCCAAAGCGAAAGTACCCTTTCCGGTCCTCGAGGCACTAGCGTTCGGTGCTTTCGCTCGGCCCTTATACTAAGTGTCGCCGTCCTGTTGGAGCTACTGGCGTGCTGCGCGACCACGATGAAAGGAGGTTTCGAGTGCTCCCTATACATATAGAGTAGCGAGCGTGGTAGCTAGGTAACTATAAATGAGAGCTGAGAAAACGGCTGTTGGCTTACAGGCGTATGCGTATATACCGGAGTACAGGGGATAGCCAGTGGAGGTCCTCGCTTCTTCGCGACATCCAACTCCCTTTGTTGGCTATTAGCACTCATATTTTTTACTCGCTAATTTTTCAAGTATTCAATATCTGATATTAAAGTTCTCTTCGTTGGAGGTATTCAATTATGCTTCCGCGAATCTACTTGGGTAAGTGCACTTTTCGGGGTCTCAGCAACGTTCAGCGATTTGTTGCAATTACATAAGAATATGGATCTTGTCATGTGAAGGACCAATCTTTAATGAATGAAAAATTAAGGATTCGTTCAATCAATATTTTGTACATATTATTTAGTAACTATCATTGATAAATTATTGTTCAGTATTTTCTTTTTGCATTCAAGAATACACATGTTTTCGAGTTTCTTAATGTATAATATAAATTTATTATCATATACTATAAATATGTACATATCTGTATATATTGTATATAATACTATATTTTACATATTTATAAACATTATAATAACTGTCATAATATAAATCCATTCACGCCCATTCTCTCTTCACCTCTTTTTCTCTCTTGGCTCGTCCTCAGCTCAAACAAGCCGATATCTTGTTTCCTTCGTTGAGAGAACACTTTACTTGGATTCAACCTTGCTATTCTAGACTGCAAAGCATGAAAATTGCAAATTTCAAGGAGATGGGTGGTAAATTCGCTTTCGGACAAAGAAGGCTTCGATACATCGAGGTACGAGGGTCGAACTTTTTTTTCGATTCTGAAATAGTTTTTAGTTACGAATATCATCGAATTTTCGTCAAAAGCACGGCATGAAGAGAAAAAACGTTTTTAGAAGATTTTTACGATTTTTTCAGGGAAATTTTGGGTTTTGGGGGAAATGAATGGTATGTACATTAACTGATATGTACCCATTTTTTAAATATTGAAAAACTGTGAGAAAAAATAATTGCAATTCCATTGAACGATCAGCCTCATAATGCTAGATAAAGATAAAGCAAGATAAAGCGTCCTTGTGGAGAAAGGGGACAGGTTTCTCTAGTGTTCGATATAGTATTAATTAAGTTAATATATTTATTAATAATATAATAATTAAGTTCAATAAACTTAATGATTCAATTAGCTAATAACCGAATTAGGCTAATATATTAGGCTTCAAGCAAACCGCACGCACATTTTCGTGCAGCACTACGATGGAGTTTCCATGCGGTCAACTTAGCGATAACTTGGTTGGCCAGGTCTCCTAAAATCATTGACGTTAGTCAGTTGAAGTAATTTTCATTAAAAGTTCGAATCAATAGTTTCCAAACTTTGCATGTCTTTATCATATGACCCATTGAAATGTCACAGTGAAAGAAGAAAACAAATTACTTCAGGACTTCACATGTTGCAAGGAAGGATTCAAATTTGAAAAATGGTATATCGAACGACAATTTCATTTTGCCCCATTTTACATATGCAGGTAAAATCAGAGAACTGCAAATCCTCAAAGTTTTAGATAGTACTTTTAATAGTACTCTAATTACTTTTAGATAAGCTTCTACCGATCTAGCAGAAATTTAGAGCGACACTGCGGATGGATACAACTAGAACAGAATAATTGCATCTGGATTAAAAAGATTTGTGTAAATGAGGCTAAAAGTTCAAACTCGGGTGGCACCTCTCTCAAATAGATAGCATTGTTATATATTCGCCAACATTGGTATTTCCGGTCACGCGAACCATGGGCAAAAGATTCAAAAAAGAATTTCTCGCTTTTACACGCGGCACGTATTGTCCTTCTCCTATATTCAAAACTATATATATATACTGTCCCAAATTGTCCCATAACTCACGAGAGCATTGCGCATTTTGTTCATCAGGCGCGTCGAGGCGTGGGGTCGGTGAGCCTTCGCTCCTGTTATTATACTTTTCCCGTACTGTGCTTCCCAGCCAGGCATCCTGGTCTATACTAAACCGGCGCTCACAATATATACGTATATCGATACATATACACATGCATAAATCGGAGTAAGAGCCGTGGATAAATGGCGGTGGCAAACTCATTAGTATGTAAGCGACGCGCAAGAATTTCTCTACGGGTGGGCAATTGAGGAGAGCGAGAGGGTGAAGGTTTTGATTTAGCTGATATTTTCGTTCTCGGCAACCTGTGATCGCAACACGTAGTGGGCGGTTGGAAACGAAGAGGTAGGGTTGAAAAAACGACAAGAGTACGGAACCGTTGCTTGTTTTTGCACTTTTTCCAGGCTGTTCTGACGGGGGGTACTGGCATGTATGTGGAAAATGAGGGAACGGTGAACAAAGAGTTAGAATCATGTGAAAAGGGGCGGTGGTATATCGTCGCAGGAAGAAAAAGGACGCTAACAAATTGCTCGATTCATGAGGTCCTCTTTTGACCGGGTCTAGATCTGTGGTGTATGCAGGGCTCCTTGAAAATAAAATTGTTGTAACGAATGGTTATGTTAAAGGGCTGGAGAGTAATGTTTCGTTTTTAGAAAAGGACTCTGAAAAAAAATCGTTTCAAGAACGAGCATTTTGCCATGATTGATTGTACTACGCGATTTGATATAGGTACCACTTTGTTGACACATCATTACATTGGGCTTGCCATCCACTGTGGACTCGACGCTAACTTGTCTCACTGCGCAAAACCTGTCCAAATTCGACGTCGTTTTGACGAGTCTTTCTTGGTACTCATATACTCGTGTGAAAAGAATTCAAAGGTGTGGGCGATGCGCAGAAGGGAGATGAAAGTAGCGCGAAGGAGTTTCGAAAGCTACATCCACGGGCTCTTGGTTTGTGTGAAAAGAAAGGTTAGGGGGTTAGATGTAAAACCTTTGCAACTCTCGTCCGCATTCTAATTACCTCATTCGGTTGCAAAAGTACGCGGATTCCCGTACCACACTGTATACTGAACCACCAACATGAAGGGTAAACGGATGAAACGAAAAGCGCGCTCGAAACGGGTGTTTAAAGTAAGGTCAGGGGCCTTCAAACAGAACGGCTTTTGTTGCCCCGAGGAATGGGGGCGGATATCCTTTTCACGTATGTCTTTCTCTCCAAATACGTGTCTTAAGTGCGTAAAACCAACGTGAGTCTAAATTCCTCATGTATATGCCATTTAAAGTTGTTTTAGCTCATTCGAGCTAAAGTGCATACGAATACACAGTTATTTATAACTGTGTATTCGTATGCACTAATGATTTGTATGCATCAACGTCCTCGCGATTTCATATATTTTCTTAGTACTTTTTAATTTTATAACTCCTCAATGGTTAGCCGCGGAACAGATGCCAGACATATTTCCCTAGGAAATTCAACGCCACGTAAAAACGGTCTCTTATCATTTTATCACCAATCCACTATTTCGAAAGTTATTCAAGGTCAAAATTAGCCTTACAATGAATTTCTTTTAAGTAATTTTTTTTAACCAACCTGATATATATGTATATTTAAATGATATTACTCGATAAAGGAGTGAGACCTATACGTTGCTTCTCCAGTTCAAAGGATGAAGCTCTGAAAACCCTTGGATACCTTGGAGGTAAAAATGTCGAAGCAGGACATATATCCTTCCAAAAAAGCATACCCCACGATAAAGGAGTCTACTTTCTTTGACACAGGGGTCTTGGATGTAGAAGTGTGTGTGCGCATGTGTGTATTGCGGACTATATGGGGAAATGTCGGACTAGATCCCAGGACTGCGTTGGTAGGGTTGGAGGTTGAAAACAGGTAACCCCTAAAGAATGGGCTTCATACATCTCTGTCGTAAAAAGCGAATTTATTTGGGCGAGGTCGTTGGGTCTCGCGGAAGCTCCCGCTTTCTGTCCCTTTTTTGCACTGCTTTCGGGTTGCTTTGTAATGGCGTTGAAAGCGCATCCGCGAGGGGTGAATCCGCATGGACTTGGTGCATGCTATTCATTTCGACCTACCAACGCCACTTATATGGAAATATATAGGGTGACCGATAATTCGACTTATCCCTTGACGGGGATCATTCTGGAGGTTATTTCAATCAAACTGAACACCATCGATTAAGGGCTTATCGAAAAATTTATCAGTTACTGAGTTTAGATGGTTGTACGATTGTTTCCAGGGTTCTTATCGAAAACAATTCAATCAATAAAAGCTACTCCATCAATAGTTAATTGATACTTTGCTGACGGCTGAGAAACGAATGAGGACAGTTAAAAAAATGTATGTGCGAAATTCACGCGATCTCCGAACTAAAAAAAGCGCATACCTATAGGTAAAAAGATATACATCGAATCTACATAACCTCACTAATGACAGATTTTTATATCTGAGAGTACGCGCATTTTCAGCATTTTTTAAATTCTGATAATGCATTTGTCACCTTTCAGAAGAGTATCAAATGAATATTCAGAGCTGAGTATTGTTATATATTTTTGTTTTTTTAGCAATCCTGAACATTTTAAAATACTCGTTGAATTGTGATTGCTCAGTACTCAACTTTGACCTAGATTTTGGTAATTTATGGCGCTTAAGTTCATTCAAATGATCTCAGGTATAGCCCGATTAAGGAACAGGTCGAATTATCAGTCACCCTATATATAGTTGCAAACAAATAAGGGTGTGTTGAATGCGTGTGAATGTATACGCACACATGAATGTACCTGTATGTGCGTACGGAATGTTCCATTGAGATGTGCACATCGGATGAAAAACCGTTCATGTGTGAAACCCGTCGATCCTGCTGAAGAGCAACGGAATTCAGTTCATCGATGCTTATAGGCAGGTCAGTCGTTGGTATCTGAGCCGAACGGACGTACGCTTCGGAAGAGAAGATAGAGAGAGAGAAAGAGAGAGAGAGAGAGAGAGAAAGCGAGAGAGACCGAGAGAGAGAGAGAGAGAGAGAGAGTTTTTGTATTTCTTGAACGTGAATTTCAGGAACATGACACGTTAGGTTAATCAATACTGAATATCAAAATTCTTTCTCTTTGGTTGATCAACATTCTTCAAGATTCGATTGGGTACTCAAAAAACCAATATGAAATAGGAGATCCACGCATAAGAATTTCACTATAGACCGCTATGGCAACGAAGAAGAAAGAAATTGCAAAAACATCGAAGTTTTACTGTAAAGCATCAAGGTGAGGTTTTCATTTCTGAAATATGAAATCTGCCGAGAATTTGGAAATTTATAGCTGATATAGCAGATGCAGACCGCTGATAAGGAGGAGCTGAAGGTGTCATCATGAAACCATGATGCTCATGGTCATACCTTCTGCCGTGATGCTTCGGTCCTTCGTCCATCCACTGTTTTCTCCTCGAGAACTTTGAGGTTCTGTTCAAGCTAAGGTATATACAACTCAAAGTATAGCTCGGTCTCGAATAGTTGTTTAACATCAGGACGACGAGGCGATCTTCCTGTCTTAGGATCTCTAATGCTGACGACGTGGTGCGAAAAGTTTCCCTATACTCTTGCTATGGTCATCAGCCTCTGTCGCATTGTTCACGTAGTTGACAGCTGTCTCCTCACCCAGGCTCTGACCCAAACATTGTCTTTACCGGTCTGCTCTGATCCAGACTCCATCCAGTCTCCGCAAGTATCATCTGCCATTTATTAATCTGACATTTTAATCTTGCTACCAAAATTCTCACATCTGTTACGTCAGTCATCTTCTCCACGAGGACTTCCTGTTCAAGGTCGACATGCCTTAATCCTCCAATTATCTAATTTATTGTCTCCCTCTGGTGTTCGGATCTAGGGGACCGGTCTCTTACCTGAAGAAATGGTACATCGATTTCCAGAAGTAATTTCTGGCGAATGACTGCTACGTACTTCAAAAACTGTCTTCGTTTCGTTAGTCTTAGGCTGGGTCCCAGTTTAGCACTGATAATAAAGACCGGATGCACAGAATGGCAAAACTCCTAGACTCTAGACTAAACGAAAATGAGGACTGTTTTTGAATTATGAAGGGCTCATTCCCTCGTGATTCTTCCATGTGGCAATTTCGCCTTAGCCTCTATCGTAGTCCCATATTGATGAAAATAGTATGGTAGCCTCACCTGAACTTCTATGGCCATCTCGGTAGCATGTCATAATATCACCGACAAAAAGATAATTGTTTGAGTTTGTTTGTGTGTATTTGTATGTTCGTTGGGTTTGTTTGTTTCTGGGCTTCCTGGGGATACTATATCGTCGTGATATTTTGTCGTGTGATCGGGTGACATGGAACCGCCATCTCACATCGAATATCGCAGAAGAGATGGCCACCACAGTGTTTGAAGATACAGTAGAGCGTCAATTATCCAAACTAATTGGGGGACTAGGGTGTTCGGAAAACCGGTATTTTCGGATAATTGAACTGTACATATGGCCTATATGTACACATGTACATATAGGCCAGGAGGGCATAGGGAGCGTTGCCCTTTCGCGCGTTACTACTGTTCGGTTAAGCGGTCGTTCGGTTGAGCGACGTTCGGATAATCGACGGTCTACTGTATATTTTTCTAGAATGCCCTTTTCACTGGACTTCTGTTGTTATTTCATGTTCAATTTGATTAACAATAAACATATGACTGAATAGAAAAATGAATATTTGTTTTACTTGATGGACTTCCAAACGGTTCCTCCAGAAAACTGTCCTCGAATTACCATACAAATTCGAAGGGCTCATATCTTGTCAGGCGTCTTAGTTTCCTCTGCTACATGTACTGAATAGTGGAATGAAAAAATCCACTTTTTTTAACTACCCTAATGTTCATAGATGTTTCTGCGCACGTGTATATACGGATACTTCATAGCTCTTCCTTACAATTAAGAATCTCAGGAAATCGAAGTGTCCCACGATATCGAGCTCGAACCCCCCCCCTGGTTTCTTCTTGAAAAACTTGGAATAATGCCAGCTTACAGACTACAAAGATTGCCACCACTTAGAAAGTGATGTGTAACTTTGAATCAGTCGTCGCTGGGGTATCTGCTGCACACAATCATTACTGCCTTCCCTCGATTTCTTCGTAAAATGAAAGGCGGGAAAACTCGCTACGGTGAACATAACAGTGTTGGTATTCACCGTATAATGGTAGATACTGCGTATAACGAGGGACACTGGCAGTGGGAAAAAAATCGTAAATACAAAGTTAAATAATTTTCATGAATTAAAAAAAGAATTTAACTACTATTTTGGGGCTTCGTTAATTAAATGTTTTTCAACATAAATTGAAGCAGATTCGAGTGAATTTTTGTTGAAAAACGACCAATATTTAGAGCACAATGAATGACAGAGTGAACTGAGAAAAAATTTCCTTCTTCCTGGTGGAATAAAAACCTCTGGTTTGATTCGTCAAACAATTAGAAATAACTTCATGACAGCATTTTATACATCCGTCTATTATCGCTCGAGCTTAGTAATTTATCTTCCTAAAAGTGCTGTAATTGCAACTGTATTTTTGAAAGTACACACCACAAGAGAATATAACAAGAAAAAAACCGGCCAAGCGTGAGTCGGACTCGCGTACGAAGGGTTCCATAGCAGTGACTAGGTAAACAACAGTAGGTACAAAAATTTCATATGGTAACCTTTTTTATTTATTATCAAAGTAAATGTACTGTTCAGTATTTTGTGAATATTTCAAGTGCCACCCTGTTACCATTTATCGATATCGAGCAAAAATGGCGCTTTTGTATGGGAATCCCCCTCAAATATTTATTTTATTTCAATTTTAATATTTATTATCAAATTAAAAATACAACTGAGTATTTTGTGAATATTTCAAGTGCCTAACTGTTGCCATTACTGATATCGAGCAAAAAAGGGGAAAAAAATCGTGTTTGTTGTATGGGAGTCCCACTTACATATTTATTTTATTCTGTTTTTAGTATTTGTTGTTATAGCGGCAATAGAAATACATAATTTATGAAAATTTCAACTGTCTAGCTATCGCGGTCCTGGAGATACAGCCTGGTGACAGCCAGACGCACGGACAGACAGCGAAGTCTTAGTAATAGGGTCCCGTTTTTACCCTTTGGGTACGGAACCCTAAAAAAGAACAACTTTGTTGAGCCATCATAGTATGTGACTGTGTACTGATATAGCTATGGCGTTCTGCCATAGCTATAGGTATAGCAGTATCTATCCAATCGAGTGAGTTACAAAAAATGAAGGATTTTGATACGATAAGGGACTCAGCTGTCAGGGTTCGTTTAGGTAGTTTCTGTAAATTATAAAATATTGTTTGGTGCAAGAATTAAAAAAACACATACTATTAAAATAATGCAAATAAAAAGATCTTTTTTTATTTTGATGTTGTCTCATAGGCATTCCTCTTGATATTCAATTGGTAGGATATTGATTTACACTCGGGATGACTGCGGCTCACGTGCAATCATAGGTGCGAATAATTGCTGCGGTAATCATAATTTACAGTGGCGCGCGCACTTAATTTTTTGCGCGAGCGCGTATTTAACTGCAATTCTATCAGACAATGTGATATAATTCCGAATATCATTGCTTCAGCTCGGGCGAGTCATTGTCAGTGTCACATACGTATGGCTGGATGGTCGTCTACCTTTAACCATGTACTCGTAAATTCATGACAGGTCGACTAGGTAGCCCAAACCAATATCGTCCAGTCGAGCCTCCGCGTATACGCGTACGAATACGAGTTTGTGTTTGGGTTCGAATTCAGGGGGGTTGAGTTTGCGCGCGCGCTCGCGAGAATCTCCGGCGTTCGACACGCACGCCTAACCCTTCTCTACGACCGTGAAATTCGAGATGATTAAGGGCGAGAGTGCAATTTACGGTGGCCTGACTCTCGACGATGTCCTGCCGCGTGGATACTCCGTCAGCCCTGGATACTCCAGGTAAATGAGGATGTGAGATGTATCATGCATAAAATACGATAGCCGCCGTAAATTAATTAAAAGACCGGTGATATGCTTGCTTTCGCAGTACTCGTCGACGAGATCCACAAACGAGAAATTGAACACCGTGAGTTTCAATAGCGAGGAACTTTCCAGTGTGGGATTATACACTATGGCAAAAAAAAATTTTTTCTCAAATTCAAATATTTTTTAACTATATACAGTGAAGTGAAATATGTCAGCTATCAAAGTATCAGTCAACACCTAAACGGTCATTCATCGAATTACAAGTGCACCCCTAAACGGTCACCCATTCAATTATGAGTGCACGCTCAAATGCTCACTCACCCAAGTATCGGTGTGCGTCTAAACGGTAATCCATCTAAGTATAAGTTCACGCTGAACCGATCACAAAACAGTCGGGAAAGTTTGTTTAGTACGAAACTTCATATTTCTAACGCCATCTTCTAATGTAACCCGATCGAACTTATACAACGCGAGATGCAGATAACTAAAGCTATCTATTGGAAAAATCATGGATTTCTTTTTACTTGTCTAATGTCAATCGAACCCGTATTTGAATTGTCCATCCCATTGATTCTTCCCTGTTTTTAGGCTCCGTATCTAAAATCCGTAATAAACGAAATAATCGGCAGGCATGTTCCATCGCCACATCTGGTTAGGTGGATGTCGAGAAGTGATACAGAAAAGTGCGACGGAACAAACTGCGCTCGTTACTCCGAGTTGTGGTTTCCGTTAACGCTAACAACGGTTTTATACATTTATACGTATATACATTCGTATGTGCGTGGATGGGTGTTTGCCTGTCATGGTTACCACAGTAAAGACGGAAGAACGCTTGTGTACGCAGCATCCGAGTTACCTCGATGCGTAGTGGTCGAGACTGGCAAATGTTAGTCCTATTTAGTATGTTAATTTATTCTCTAGGTGTAGTGTACAGTCCAATTCGCTCATTTCGCTTAGTCTCCATCCTCCAGACCCAGAAATCCTTCATCCTGTATACGTCTCAATGCATCCATGGAAAATCTCCTTTTCGGTATACACAAATATACTCGCGTTCTCACAGACAACCGGACACACTAATTTCGTTCGGTACACAATGCATTTCTCCTTGGCAAACTCTAATATACAGTGAAATTCAAATTGTTTATTGTTTATTGGTGTTGCTGCTCCTGTCGCAGCGTCGCATTTACAAATAAAGTATTTCACAACCATTTACCATTAATATTTTCTTCGTAGGTACCCTTCGTGTAAGCAATCCTCTTTTTCCACGATAATTCAATATCGATTATCCGAAGAATAAAGATATCGTCCATGAATCATTAAGGTATTTCTGCATGGGCCATTGAGCTAAAATCTAATTCTGATCAACTGGCTAATTTTTGACTGTTTAATCCATCGATAAACTAAATCTTTCAGTACATTATAAATCGACTGGTAAACCCGATAACTATAACTTTATGACTACTAAATGATTTAGTGAAAAATTGTAAAATAATTCTTTTATTAGTATTTAAAGAACTAAAATTCGTCAAATTGTCAACATTTTTTGCGATTTTTTGATATACGTTAAGTTATACCTTTAAACAAGAATATACGACTTGCCAATCAAAAGATATTTCCGAAGAATATTTTTAGCATTTTATGTTTTCAGAAACCGTTAAAAATCACAAACCACAAGTTTCAAAATCGTTATTCCGGTCCGAACCTCTCAACTCAACTAATCAATATTGGCGTAAGGATAAATGCACTCCGCCACCCCTCGAATCAAAATCTGAACAACCATTTTAACCCTCACCTTTTAAGAGCCCAGCGGTTGCGCAGCAACTTGAGGCACGCCTGTCTGCCGACGAAACTTTCATCATAACGAGAACTGACGTAACTCAAGATAACGAAACTTCCTCTTCCGTTGATGGCCTTGCTTTTCAGACCTATGTATTCTCTCATACCCATGTACCACCACATATGATTAAACCCTTTCCCCTTTGTTCGACCTACATCTCTTCTTATCGGTCGTCGAAACTGAGCTGGAAGAGTAGATATGAGGGGTAGGGAAAAACCAGGCTTGAATTTACATATACAGGGTGTCCCAGCTAAGAATGTCATCCGTGAAATGGGGGGTAAGGGGTGAAATTCTAAGATGATTGATACAAGCATGTATGGGTCCCAGATCAACCCCTGAATTATTATTAATTTTTTACGGCAGCCAATCAGACGCGCCCGGAGGCGGGCCAACGTTAGTGGGTGACACGCACGTGTGCTAGTGCCCAGAGGGGCGGTACCCCCACCATGCGGACACTGCCGCTCGTCGGTGTGCGCTTGCATGTGGTAGTGTGCGACAAAACAGGCACTATCGGCGCGCGCGCGGCCGAGCCGATGTCATAGATGTTATTTGTTATGGTTTTCAGTGCGATTGGCTTTTTTTTTTTAGTGAGCGATTCCGGCTTTGACGGCAGACGCTGTTAGCTGTCCTCCATCTGTAACCTGTCCTTTCCCTCGTGGCTCTACTAACTGTACTGCAACTATGTATTCGGTAATATTTATTAATATGTTGGGGTTCCTTTATTCCATGTACACCCTTGCGAGTTATTACATATCTCCTCTCTTTTTTCTGCTCGAGTTCCAAATTCTCCGTGCCTCCGTAACCTTCCATTGGTTCATCTTTTTCCTGTCATTCCCTACCCGCACTTCGCTAAGCTAACCTACCTATAGT
>JAPYZJ010004951.1:0-12497 GCA_030522765.1 Ophioninae sp. B BG-2022a
AATACGAATTTCAAGTCAGTTTAGGCAGTCCAGCCTTCAATTCCGAGTAAATTGCAAAAACCCCAAAGATAGTAAAAATTCGATGTTTTGGCAAGAAAAAAATTTTGAGATCTAAGGCAAGCATAATTTTGATGTATTTTGGTCTGTTAAATATTAATTTCGATCGTACTTTAATCATAAACTTTTTTAATTCTAAAAAAATTGTAAAAAATCATCAAGAATTGCAAAAATCGAAGAAAATTGGGATTATCTTGGTATAAAAAATGTTGTGGGCCGGATTGACGAAGATTTTCATGTAATTTAATCTGCTTGATCTGATTCTGCAATAAATTTGGCCCATAGCCTCCAACTGACTTGAAATTCGTATTCAGCGGGTCGAAAAACATGCCCGTAGATAGGTGGCGCCGGGTGTACGGACAATTTTTTTTTTGTGCGCCGGTGTTATTAATATTCAAACCAAAAATCAGTGCTTTGTTAACCCTAGATTACTACTGTACGTCGCAGAGGCGCCCGCGTTTTTTATATATTGCTCTCTCTTTTGATCCCCTTTCCTCTCTTATATAATATTATTAAAATCTCTTTTATATAATCTTATTCAGAACTGTGTTTTTCTCTTTTTAGTAACATATACAATTATATTAGCAGTAAAAACATATCAATCATACTTATAGGTTTTGAATAAAATCATTAGTCAATTAATGCGTACGTCGCAACATGAGTAATAATGTAGGGTTAATGTATATGAAAATAAATATTCAAAGGATTCTTTTAAATAGATTTTGTATATTATTAGTTAAGAAAACTTTTCTAATTTTTCTTGAAATAAAATCGCGAAAATGTTGAATTTTTACGACCTCGTGACGATCCGGAAATCAGGGTTGCCGCCCTGATTTTCGGGTCGGCGCACTTCAAGATTTCTTATTCCATATATGCAGCGTAAACGTTTAAACTACCAATCTTGCAGAACGATTCCACAACTGTATAAAAAAAGAAATATCGCTAATTTTCGCGTATTTGGTAATTGTTTCCACTTCGACGTTCCTTTGATTTATTTCTCAGACTGTGATTTACTATCTCTCATCGAACCAAAATTGTCAAAACGTAACTAGAATTTCTAACTATTTTTCAATCAAGTGTTTTAGTCCTTTTAATGACCGAATTGATATCCTATCGAAAAATGCAAGTAATGATTCTCGTTCGAACGAGCTTGCTCGAACAACATGTCAATCAACGGCAAAAATGTGCTCATTAGGATAATGAAAAAAGTGCAGGAGTATAATTATCGAAGGATATACTTAAGTATGAAAACGAGGTGAAACTCGCACAAACGATGGATAATCGAGTGTCGGGCCACCGCGATCTCCTCGCTGAATGGCATTTGATGATACGAAGGAAAACGTTGAATATCATATCCTTGCCGAACGCGTAACGCGCAATTTTCGATTGCGTAACTTGCGTGCGGTTTGTCTAGTTGGATATACGAGCCGCTACGATGAGGGACGGTTCCGCCTAGTACGTGCATCATGTCCGACCTCCCGTGTATTCTGACAACATCTTTACTCACAATTCCGTGTTTAGTTGCGAAAAGTATCGCATCTCTGCTCCCAAATTGACCCCGTTGTTACACTTACGTATGCCCTCATTTTTCTACATCATTTTTAATTCCCATTAAAAATCATCATTGGCGCGCCTTCTCCAACGCGATTATCGTGTAAATGTTCAAATTTTTCGTGCACCCAATGTCATCAGAAAGAATAACGATGCATTCTTCCATCCTTCAATTGAAACCATATTTTTTCTTCAATTTTCATTAATTTTTATCGTTATCCAAAACTATCTTTTAAAAATACAAATTGACGTTGAGGATTTCTAGTAAAAATATTTAAAATTTGTGCGCGTTTGCGTGATCTAAATTGGCAAAAACAAAAAATGAAAAATCGATAACAATTAATTTTCGTTGCATTCCGACGAACTTCAAAGTCATGGAAAATATATGAAGCGTTCGCCGGGGTCAATACTTCGAGGGATGGCTGTTAAGTAGCGCGCAGAATATTGAACGATACCTAATTTATCTCATCACGAATTCTTAGAAACCTGAATACTTCTTGACACTGCTAGAGCAATTTACCATCGTAGGTAATATTTCTACGACTGAATACTTTTGAAATTTAACCCCTTCTTCCAACAAAGCTTGTCCTTCAGTTTCCCTGTGCCCAAGTTCGCAAATGCAACATTTGCGACAATTCTGAGTAATCAAAAGTAATGAGATAATGAGGTAGAATAGAAACGAAAGAAATACCATAATAAAAGACTTAAAATTCATACGAAGAAACGTTAGAAATAATAATAGATTGTTGCTATTATTCTTATTACTATATCGTTATAACTTCTAGTGATAAAACAACAATAATTATACCAATAACAGTCAAAATAATAATAATAACTCTAGACGATAACAACAAAATAACAAAATAATAATCTAATAACAATAATAATAATCGCAATTTTCTGCAATGCTTATTCGGGACACCCCCACGTTTATCGTTGCCGGAAAACAAGCGTTTGGTCTACCTTCGAATACCATTACCTGTAATCTTACACTTTGTGGAAAACAGTGATAAGAACGTGATAAGAACATTTTTCACTTTGCATGGTGTTTCGCGTGGTTTCCGTGAAATAATTTCCGTTACACGTACTAGCTCTCTTTCAAACGCGGTTTTTATTTATTTTTCAATCCCTACACTCCCCGTTCGGATTCGTGACAGGATTGGGCCTTCCTCGATTGCCAGAGCACTCAAGATTCTCGAGCACGTAAAGGTGTCGATAAAACAGCCCGTTTATTAATTGAAGTCGAAAGCTAAATATTAATTGATGAAACCCGGCGTTCCGAGTCAGGAGTCAACGTGCCGCATCATCTTGTGGAAACCCCTAGCCATTCGAGACGACGAAAAAGACAGAACTTCCATGGAGACAACTTGATTTGCGCTCTGGATGATCACTAAAACCTAGGAACGTTTTTACACTGCGTCCATATGCTATTGTCGATGTAAAAACATCTAACTATCGCTACTGCAACGATTTTTCTCTCGTGAAAATAAGCATCTCTTGAGGGTAGGCGTTTGATGAATGTCCCTAGCAAATACCAAGTTCGCCGTAAATCATCGAATTTGAAAATTATTTTATCATTAGGGAAGAAGCTTGGATCTTTCAATTGAATTATTCCTGTAATTGCTACAATTGCTAACTATCAGCTTCTAAATCTTGAAGCAATACATTTTTGAATAATTATTTGAAATTGTTTATTCGAATAATCGAAGAGTAAGGTCGCGTGGCTGATAGCCATTTGATCAAATTGGGCAGTATCAAACTGCATCACAGACAATAAACGAATAAACGATATAAAAAATACACTATTTTTTTCGATCAGAAATTTTTTTATTCCTCAGAGTTTGCGCGAAAAAAATATTAATAATTTTGCCTTCACCCTCTACAAGAAAAGGATAAGAAATTCTCCTCCACCAAAGAAGAAAAAAAAATAAAAAACTGAAGGTAATTCAACGAAATGTCGAGTGGTTTTTTCTCTTACCTTCCGTTGACATGCACTCAGAGCGTTACAGTCGTTGGCTCATTTACTAGATCACCACTTTCGAGCTCGTCTCCCACCACTATGTATTGTTTTAAAACGTTTCTTTCGAAAAGTTCAAGTCACGTGACTTCGAGTGACTCTCACGTAACGTGAATTTGTTAGAAAAATACGATACGCGAAATTTTTTACGGAGCACGATATTTTTCAAAGAAAAGACGAAAGAGTCTGGAGAGGGAAAGAACAGCTGATAGATGGAGAAGAAAAGAAAGAGAAAGACAGAGAGAGAGAGGAAGAGAGAACTTTAGAAAGAAGCAACTATTGCAATGCAGAGTGATAAGGGTTAAAGTGAAATGCGAGAGCTGCCGCGGCCGTTCACGGCGGCATCGTCCAAAACACTGGCGATGCGGATTGACGACGCCGGGCGTCGAAGTGTGCTCAGCGTCGCGAGAGTCCCCCTCGTGCGTGCATTTGGGTGCCGCTCTCCCACGGTGACTACATCTCCCTTTCTCTCTTTCTCCCTCTCTCCTCGCCTCTGTGAAAATATTCACAGCGTTTCGCAATCCTAGCCCTCGTTACGAACTCGTACAATCCACCAACGAAATGTATTTCCCTCCTGTCAGGCATCAGTATCTTTGAAGTTATTTCCGGTCTACTTTTTTTCTTTGGTTTATCTTTTCGTTTGATGAAGGTATCGACCTCTTCCTGATATATACTATATTTCCTCGATTCCTGTCTCATAGGAAAGAGTTGATCTTCCTTTTTCATAATTCTACTCAGATGGTGATTAGGATGGGTCCATTTTGGGAAAATCAAATGTGTTCAAGTTTGCTCCATTAGACTACAATGATTTCTTCGTACGAATGATTTTTTTTGCGGGTATAGATTACATTAATCACCGTATTGGAGCATCCTCATTTGAAATCTATAACCGATATTTCGAAAAGGAACTTTGGATAATAATGAAGAGAAAGAAATTGGGGAAATCACGATAGAAATGCATGATATTTTAAACCATATTTGAGCTGTAATTCATATTTTTCAATGGCGATAAAATGACTGGTAAAATTGCAGTAATGTTGACATTTCAGTGGTTGTATAAATGATGCACATGTGCTAACGGCAGCTATCAATGAATATTCATCTGCGCTATTGAAACAACTTTCTCAAAATCCTAACAACGAACAGTACCAAATCCATATACAGTGATAAAAAAAAAACAGTTTGTGATTTACAATAACGTTCGTAGTGAGTTGTACAATAATATATCATACATTCTGCCATCAGTACAGTAACGTGTACAGTGAGTGTCGTACAAGAATGAAAGACGAAGTACAAGTAGTACAAGATATCCATTTTCAGCAATGCAACAAATGTTTTATGTAATAATATACGAGAAGCGAGTGGTTCTCAAAACCGTCAACGGTCCCCGTCTGACCTATAAGTAAATATTACCATAATTGTTTTTCAAGTAGTCATTTTCAACATCTTCTGACAAAATATATTAACAAAACTTAATGTTAACTACACAAATTGCACATCTTGAAATGAAACAGTAAAAGTTTGTCTTGACGAAATCTTAACGTCTGTAGCATTAGTATTTGTTTATCAATTTGGTGGGTTTAATTTTTGTTACTGTAAATTTCGAATGAGTAAGGAACAAAACGCTTCTTTTAATGGACGGAGCTGCACAGTTCCAGGTACATCGTTGCATCAACGCACACCCTTGTTTTTTGACACTCGACATTTCCCTGCTACGTACTTTTCGGCTCGTAACTAAACATTGGCCTATTCTTTGGATAGACTGACTGTGCCAATCACTGACCTCTTTCCACGACGTCATCTCAGTGATTTCGTCTCTTTGGCTGCAGAGGGTTGCAATGAGGAAAAGGGGAGAGCAACGAGGATGGGGAGAGGGGAAAAAGGAGAAAGAGAGAGAGGCAGGAAGAGATGGCGACTATAGGAGCAGAATGTATACCGGATTGGCGAACGCTTTCGCGGGTCGATCTATCGCTGGCTGTGACGAGCGCAGGCGCAAGCCCCATGGATGCGATTTTCCCTCACCCTTCCACCCTCCCACTCATCCATCCGATACGAACATCAACTTTCGTCTGTCTGGTTATACAGTCATTGGGCATCCAAGCAAATTAAATAAAAAACAATATCCAAACTAATTTTACCGCATTATCACTTTATCATTTTTCCTTAGAGTGATCATTATGATATTGATGAATTTTGGATTTTTCAAGGTCGTTGGTTTTTCTCCATCAGCTGACGAGACGAAACTAAAAATTTGAAAAATTCAGGATACTCACCAAGCCTCGTTCACCCGTGCCAAAAACATTTTCCGACCTCACCTTTCTCGCCTAGCTATTAATCTGATTAGAAACTTCGCGACGTCAAATAAATTACAAAAGCAATGGGAGAAACGCCCGAGATAAGAGAAAACAACGGGCAACCTCGGGACAAATGTAAAAGGGAAAACGGGTCGTGTGAAAAGTTGCAAGAGCTTGATGGGAATGATCAAGATAGGCAAAGAATGATAAAAAAAAAAGGAAGAAGAACTGACAGGAAACGGTAACGCATTATTCATAGCAGAGTGATGAGTAAACAGTGCAGCTTTATGTATAATCAGTTCCAGAAGAGTCCTTTTTCCCTCGCGATTGTAAGAGTCGTTGATGCGTTCTTTTATGTTTTCTTTTTTTTCCATATTTCTTTCCTTGAAACGCACATTCCTCGTTCATCATCTCTCTATGTTTTGTCGGGCCTTCAATTCACGCTTGATAAAGCGTGCACGTGGAACAAATAAGAGCCGAGGCCGCGTTTTTTGAATTTCGATTTTCATTTTCAGGCCTGTCTCCATTCGTGCCCTTCCTGTCTTCCTGCCCAAAGGGACAAGAAAGTGGAAGAATTAATCGATTTCAATGAAATCAACGGTGTCAAGAAACCTGTGATTCAACATCCATTCCACCCCTTGAGGCTCTATATACCTTTGGATGAAAAGAAAAGTTTTTTGTCGATTTGTTTTTCGAATATTGTTAGAGCAATCAAGATGCGGATTAGACGACTTATTTTATACATCATCTGATATGTTTCCTACAACTTTCTTGGTTATTTACCGTTTATTGTCCGGTCCAGTTCCGACCAGTTCTCCAGAAAGAGAACGGCGTATCAGGGTCTAATCTTACAGTCATTACACCTCGACCCTATACCAGGATGAAAGCTCGACCCCAGCCTAATATTATCTAGGGAAGGCAGATCAGGGATGGTACTTTTTCTCGACTGGAATTTCTAGACGAAAATAGTTCGATACAAAGAAGAGACTGAGTGTCCTAATATCGAACGGAGAGACTCGAGGGATCGTATTCATGCGAGAACGATTAAAGAGTCTATCCAGCATTTCCGGGCGGATGTGACAACTCGGAGAGTAGCGAAACGAGCCGGAACAAATTGCTATCGGTCGACACGATGCTTACATATGTTGCAAAATTCACGAGGGCTGGTATTATTTAATTAGCGTCCGAAGTTGCTATTGACTTTGATTATAGACGCAATGCGCATGCTTGCAACCCATTTGTGCCTATAAGTATGCGTTGCACGTGTATCCTGAAAAAGCATCCTTTTTTATTCGGGCTCTAACTCTATTGGCCGCGCGTGCTCCCGAAGTAGGATCAAATAATACGCTCCAATAGGCCACATTCGAGGTGGGTCGGTAAACATTTCCTAACGAGGCCCCCAAATAAATCGTCCCTTTTCGCATCCAAATGCCAATGAAGGCGAGGTCAATTAATTCACTTACCTCACTGGATCGCGACTGTCGAAAAAAGTGTTGATTCGTGGCTCAATATCGTCGATAGTGTTATCAGCCCTTGAGTCCTCATACATACCTTTGGGTGGTCGGAAAAATGTACATAACCTTGACTACCAAAGTACTCAGGGTTATTACAAAGTATTAATTTTTGCATGGAAATGTTATTTTAAAAAAATGACGAAAGTATAATAACTCTTGATAATCGTACAATAAAAATGAGAGTCAAATCGATCGGTCGTTAAGTCCCCCATCGTTGTGTTTCGTTTGATCGACCCCACGTGTTTACACTTTGGATTGATATCATTTCATTTCCTGCAATTTGTAGAACTCCCCGTAAATCTTGGGAATTATTAAAGGGGTTAGATTCATACAATTCCCCATAAACTATGAGAGTTATTAGTAACTGTATTAGTTTCCGTGGTTTAGATAAACCTGTTCGGTCCAAATCCTCGACAAATCGCTTCATTGATTATTAACTTTTTTTACCAACTGGCGCTCGTGATAACTTGTCTAACGGTTCTTGTTCATTTATTTTAACTTGTCTCACGGGATTTTCGATGATTACGAGGTTACCGAGCGAGACAATCTCACGCATTTTTCTTATCTGCGGACAACGTCCGGCCAGTAAGATATTTCGATGACCCGTTCCATCCACGTGGTGGGTCAAACTGAAAGAACGGTTATTCTTTCTCTTTTTTATGTTCTCCATTGTCATTGCTCTCATGGGAGCGTTTATCGTGTTTGCCGCCTACGTTAGCCGTTCGTTATACTCA
Organism: Ophioninae sp. B BG-2022a; assembly: GCA_030522765.1. NCBI lineage: Eukaryota > Metazoa > Arthropoda > Insecta > Hymenoptera > Ichneumonidae > Ophioninae sp. B BG-2022a. The sequence goes on from JAPYZJ010004951.1 coordinate 8,168, forward strand.
GCGATCACGGATATGGTAGAGGAAATCGTTGCTGCACAGTGAGCCAGTGACAAATTTCACGTTCCACTTCTTTTCGCAGCAGCGGGAATCCTCTCCGTGATTGTGCATCTTTTACCATATCTAATGGTGGATGAATTTACAAAACTGGGTTCCGAACAAATGAGAAAGACGTTTGAAAATTCATTTTGGTAACAAATTTGCGTAATCAATTTCATTTGGAAATTAATTCACGCCGTTATAAACAATCTCATTAAGAACCTTCCAACGTAAGAAGCTCAACGGTGTACTTGATTTTGGCCATCTGGTTGATCTGAAATAATTTGTTTGTTGTCGTTATTCAACCAACGAATAAAAATTCTGTTCACATACTTTTAATGTTTAATTATCATGTAATAGTATTCTTTTATTAAATTCGGTTTTGAGAAATCTTAAAATTATCCTTTTCCAAGTAATTCAACTTTAAAAGATCTTTTCAACGTATTTGTTAATTCAATAAAATATTCCCTAATTTTTATCGATTTTTCGTGGAAAAATGACATTATTAATGATGATCGACTTCATGTGAACCCGTTCATCACGAAAATTGTGTACACCAATTGAATAACGTAGTTTATCTAAAAATGCGTTTGAAGTTTGACCACCAATGCCATCGCAATCATAAGTTTATCCACAACCTGCGATTCCTGCACCAAACGTTGGGCTTTCCTCGAAAATTTGAGTTGCTTGAAGCGACAAACGACCTTCCTTTTCGCGGCAGCCTAATCCCTTAAAGATCCTCCAGAAGTTGATGCTACTCCATTGACCGGTAAGGAATTTTCAGAGTTCTCACCGATCCACGGGTGTACGTGATCGTTAAAGGCGAGACGGAGATACGTGGGGTCTCATCATTTTGGAATATAATCGATTCGACGTCATCGAGAACCGACGAATTGGCACCGGAAGTCGACAAACTCGTGGCGACTGTAGTACTCGATCTTCCGAATTTCGCGAGCAGTGACGCTTTCGAAGCTTTCGCAACGGTCTCTTATACACTCGGCGACAAAAATCTGCAAACACCGGTGCCAACTTTTCGTTTAGGAGTGAACGATGTGACCGAGAGGAATTTCGCACCGAAGTTTACCGTTAACATGGAAAATACGGTGCTCGCGATAAAGTCAGTCTCGGTGGAGCGAGAGCTCGTTATCCCGATCGATAAAGAAGGCATCGGGTCTCGACTGCTCGAGTTCCTCGAGGAAAACGGCTTTAAGAATTGTGGTGAAGATATACCGGATGTTTACGTCGCCAAGAGCAAGGAATTCTATCGACATTGCATCTTCGAAATTCTTACGATCAACGATACCGAGGCTCCTGTACGCATCTCTGCTCGGTAAGTGGGCACATTGGTGATGGATTAACGTTTTCATGCTTAGCATCGATGGGGCTGACGTTTCCATATTTCGAACGCAACGATTTTTGTTTTGATTGTGTTCTCTTTAAATTTTGTGTTTTCATTATTATCCAAATTGACCTACCGTAAAATGGGGCTACTCGGACACCTTTTTCACATTTTTTGGCATTCAAAGAGAACAAATAAAGTTGGGGCAACAGAAGCATGTCCATCGTACCGACTAGGGCATGTAATATCGGATGATTTTCGATTCCGGAACTGAGTTACGATACTACTGGTTCGATTCTGGAATTCTGGAACCGGTACCGAAATTATAAAAAAGTATAGGAAATACAAAAAAACAATAAATAGGCATTTAAGTGTTTTGTTAAATCAAATCTTTATTAAAAAACTAAATAGATCGACAAAACTCTTGACTGAGATCAATTCAACAGCTTTCTATTAGGTTTTTCTTAAGAAATATGAATTAAGAAGAAATTAAGAAGTCACAGTAATTGACGTGGTTGACGTGGTTGTAGAACTCTCAGCTTCATTGTCAGTCAAAGATATATTCGAATGATTTGTGCGGATGTGCGTATGTAGTCCTGTAGTAGCACCACCAGCAGTTTTCAATATTTTTTGACATATCTTACATTTCGCTGGCTGGCCATCACTTGCTCGGAGAAAATTATTCCATATATTTGTCGTAGTTCTTTTATTGCAAAATTCCATATACTGAACTTTTTTTTTCAAAGTCGACCTTAAAATAAAAAATCTCATGAGCCTAAGTCTATGATAGGTACCTTACCTTTATCGCACATGAAAAATAAATAACCTTTTCATTCACAAAAAAGTATTATAAAAACAATAAAGTATTTAAGAAAACTTTCATGTTCCGCAAGAAAAGTATTAAAAAATGTCGGTCCTACTAAAAAGTATCGTAATAAACCTGCCCGAGAAAGTCCAACACAAATTAATTGTATTATTTTGTAACACTAACGATATATGGGAAATTGTGAATAAACAATAACGCAGAATATGTTTTTTCAAATGTTCTAAAAAAAGTGAGACTATCAAGTTTCCATGCTTTGACTTAATAAAGTTAATCTGTACACTATGGCATGATAAAACTTAACTTCAATCATCCTAAATTATTTAAAAATATAATTAATTTAATACGAAAGCCAAGACTTACATTTTTCCAAGAGTTTTGATTTATTTCGTGTAGCACGAAGCACGAGTCGCAGCAATGCATTCCGAGCGAGAGCGGCGCTGCACTAGCGCCGCTGACTGGTTAGCGAAATGGCGAACGAAACGAACGAAACGCAAGTGTCTTATATGAGTATCGGATTGCGATATTTACTTCAGTTCCAGAATTGTAATATTGTAAAAAATCATCCGAAAATCCGGAGTTACGAAATCTCGGAATTCCGGGATCCATGCCCTAGTACCGACCAAACCGTTAAAATTATATAGCTATCATAAATTATTGAAAATATTCGATACGTGCAAGGTTAAAAATATACACAAGTAGTGTTCAAGTAGCCCCGTTCTTGGGGCTTCTTGGACACTATATTGCTTTTGTGGGAAAATCGTTTACTTTGCATGTTGGTGGGGGCGGGGTTAAATTTCCCCTCAAAATGTGACTGGCGATTTACGAATGTACATTTTACAGCATACGTATCTGTTTTACCGAATGAAAATTGAAAAACACGATAAATAATGTAATCAAATCTGTTAAATTATTTAATATACCACTATTATATGAAATAAATTGTTCATTGTAAACAATTTATTTCTTCTCCCTAGCATCTTCCGTACTAACGTAGTTCGAGGCACTTTAAAAGTTTCTGTGGCTTTTTTCTTCGACATAGCTTATTTCATGTCCTCTTGTTTGTAATTGACGTAAGGTTTTAAAACTACAATTTTTTTTTATACGTGTTCATCATTTCTGAATCCTAACTACATCAAGCAACAAGATGCAAACACAAAATAAAAAAAATCTAAGCTTACCGGACTTTTATGTCACAGTTTCTACATGAATGAAGTTGTGTCCACGTAGCCCCGGGGTGTTCAAGTAGCCCCACTTTACGGTATTGTGTATTCGTTATAAATCACTAAATAATAAACCTCGAGAACATTGGCATGATTTTCGTCACAGGCATCTATCAGAGGAAATTTGTGAAATTGAAAATATATAATTTTCGCCGGAACCGAACAATCTGAAGCTTACAGCTCCATCAGCTTTGCATAATACAGTGAGACCCCGATTTTCGACCAGTCGGGCGGAGTACCGATAAAATATGAGGTTTGAGCAGGGAGGTCTAGCTTGGGCGGTGTTGAGGAGTACTAATTTGTAGGACCATGCGCACACTGAAGCTTACTAGTAGTTTCGTTCAGTCATATTTAAATAGATGAGCAACATTGGCTATTGTATGCGTTCTATAAAATCGAATATTAAACTGTTTCTTTTTTTTTATTGTCACAACACAAGTTGTAGGGGAATTACGTACAAAATGACATATACGTATCCGTATAAAACGACACACCAGGTGTTTTTCAAATCAGGGGGCTTCTATCGTAATTTAAGCGCTCTCAGGGGGTGCCTAAATTGTCTATTATTAAATTATCAAAATCTTGTCATTGTAAAAAGATTCATTTTTTCTCAGTCAGTCTCAACAGATTTTAGGCTGTTAGGAGTTTTCGTTCGCTGCAACGAGTAATTTAAGTTTTGGTAGGTAATTTTCTTTTAAACCGTATTGTTACATATTATTTCTATTCCTTAACATTTTGCCTTGAATATACTGTTTTATTTAAGATGACATTTTTTGGTGATCTAGAGAAAAGTAACCAAATATGGAATACTATCCCTAATATGGAATACCGCCATTTCTCAAAAACTAATACTCCTAGCTACAAAAAACAGTGATCTTCTGTGTCTTTCCATCATTATACTCGCGTACA
>JAPYZJ010004952.1:0-12496 GCA_030522765.1 Ophioninae sp. B BG-2022a
GAAGAGTCAACTATCATTTCAATAATTGAATCATCTGCATAACATCTTCAAATCCTTCTAACCACCAACACATCCCCTTTTTCACCCCTCATCCCGTGCGATTGCGCTAGGCGTAGGCACAAAAGAGGAATACCACATATATATATGGACACATCCACTCAGGACGTGACACGATGCTCAGAGACAAAGGGTAGAGGGACACCACCTACCATTATTGCCGGAAGTTGCTCAAAATCAAGAGCTTTGACTCGCGAGTTGCTCCCAATGATCAAGACCTTTGATTTCGTGTGATTCAGGGTCAAACTATTTGCTAGGCAGTACGCAAAAATCGACTTGGCATCACAACTGATGTGATCAAGCGCAAAACAAAGTTCATTCGAGGTACAACTGCGATGAATTTGAGTATCATCCGCGAATATCATATGGCTGGAAAATTTTAAGCAGCGCGAGATGTTGTTTATGAATAGCGAAAATGAAAGGGGTCCTAAGACAGAGCCCTGAGGAATTCCTATCGTAGTAGGAAACCATGCGAGTGATCCGACAGATAAGAGTAGACCCACTGTAAGGCGGAGTGCGAAAATCCAAGTTCCTTAAGCTTCAGCAACAAAAGATGATAAGGAACAGTATCGAATGCCGCGCTGAAGTCGAACTTGACCAGAATCGTAAGCTTGCCATGGTCAATGGCCTGACGAATATCATCGCAAACCATAATCATCGCAGTACCAGTGGAGAACCCCGAACTGTAAGCTGACTGGCGTGAATCAAGCAAATTATGAGCCTCAATGAAGGTTGAGATCTGATGATAAATGATGCGCTCGAACATCTTAGAGACTTCCGATATATTGGCGACAGAACGGACGTCTGATGGCGACATAGGCAATCGCACTTTTAATAACGGCCTAATAAAAGATCTGTTCCACGCCGAGGGAAAAAGCTATGAGTAATGGAATCATTGAAGATCCTTACCAAGCATTCGACTAAAGTGGATGAAGACGCATTGTATAAACTGAAAGCTAATATACCACCAGGAGCCGCTCCAAGAGAAGAAGACTTGAGCAGAAGCAACTGTTGACGGACAGTCGCCTGATTAACCATTGCAAAAGAGAAGCTATCCAAGCGCTCAGGTATATCATTGAGAGCCAACTCAATTCGTTGCCAATCCCACACAATTGTTGATGAAGAAACCGCTGCAAAAAACTGATTGAGATCAGACGCCGAGAAGAAGTCTAGGGGTGAGCTGACCGATGACTTTACCAATTTAAGTCGCCTCAATTCCTTTCACAGAGCTGCTGGATCAGTCAATGTTGAAAGTCGACCACGATAAAACTCATGTTTAGCCCTTCTGATGTCAATAGTGAGCTGATCCCGGCAGTTCCTATATTCCGCATAGCGTAGAACAGCGGTTCCCGAAAGGTGGTCCGCGGAACCCTGGGTTTCCGTGAAAAGGCCGCAAGGGTTCCGTAAAAAATATTATCACACGTTTCGTGACCAACGTTGTTCGCGCGCACCGACTTGTTTATGCCAGCGGTTCCCAAAAGGTGTTCCGCGGAACCTTTACGTAGCCGAAAGGGTTCCGTAGCCAAAAGAATTCGGGAACCGCTCGCATAGAAGACTATTTGAACGCTTGGCAGATTTGTAAAGTCGGTCACGCATCTCAATCCTTGTTTTCAGATCGGCGGTTAACCATGGAACCGGGGGTCGAGAGACCGGAAATCCCCTCCAGGGGGCGTTGATATTTATCGCCTCAACAATGGCTTTCGAAAATAAACCAACACTACTCTCTACATCAGCATACGTATGACCAGGCGATGCAGAGCAGGTGAGAAGCCGAGAAGCAACCATGTCTGAAAAAATTCGAGCATCAAATGACGATAGGTTTCTGCGCTTTAAACATGCCCTCCCTGTCGTTACGGAGCAGAAAGTACCCATCAATACCAATGAGAGAGTCATCAATATGTGAATGCAAACAAGTTTCCGAAATGAAAATGATGTGATAATCAGAGTCACAGAAAACTAATCTCACTTGATCTATGTGAGCGAGCAATAAGTTGGCATTGAAGTGCGCAATTTTAATCACAGATCGAGAAAAATGACTATTTACATCGATACAGATTTTACCATCATTATCACCGGAAATGTTATTGCTGTCGTTACCATTACTAATGGGCACAAGCACACTCTGGTCCATGGTGGCAGTAGTGTCATTAGCTGATGCTAATAGTCAATTAATTTGACGGAGGTCATCCTCAGAGTTGACCACAATTCGTGGCTCCCCATCCGCTCTTCTACCATAGATAACGCCATTTCTGGCCCAGACGTACTTGTACCCTGTCTGAGAAGCTTTCGCTTTTACGCGACGCAATAATTTGTAAACATTTTTCGGGTGGAATTCGTTAATAAAATTATTGAAATCTTTAGTGCTGAGAGTGCAGTCATCAAAGACCTCCGACCAAGTGAGAGCCCCCTTTTCACGCTTTTTACTTAATAAAACTTCTCTGACTGAGTTGGTAGTCAGCGCGACAATAAAGGAAACCCTCAGTGTGTTCGGAGGGACACCAACTGCACTGGATACACTGGTAGGAAGTTTCCGAACTGACAACACATGCGGTGATAGCTCAGAAATCCCTAGCACCTCAAAGATCCGCTTGATCGTCTCTGATGGATTGAGATCCTCATGCGAGGGCATCCCCGCAATAATAATTTCATTATTCGGAATTTCAGAGATGCCCGCACCGGAAATACTAGTCCCCAATCCACGCAATTCAGCCACCTCCGCCTGAAGGGCACGATTCGCATCCTCAAGCTCGGCAAGACGTCGAGCATGCTCGGAAACAGCCGCATCCATATGCGGAATGCGTTCAAGCAAGATCCTAAACTGGTCATTTGTTATTTCCTGACACTGACTGAAATCTGAGACGCTCGCATTGGTTTCCACAATTATCGCATTCGTTTGCTCATGTAGTGCAAGCAGTCTAGTTAGAGTGCTATCGATTCTTTGGAGTGACGTTACCGACGGAGATGATAATGACGAAGATCGTAATGACTCAGGCTCGGTAAAGTCACCCGCCAATACAGAGTCACTAATTGGGCCACCTTGCGACGTAGATGGTTGACTGACAAGGTCATTCATCGAAGTCAAATTTTTGCAGCAACACTCACGTATCGACTTGGATAATAAATGAAATTTCACACATGCCGGGTGAAACATGAAACTGCAATCCGAGCATTCCTTAGCCGAGCCCGCGATGGTTCGATTACATTTGTGACAGGTTTTGTCCATGTTGAGCACTCACACGCAGACACCACGTCGACCCAGCAAGAAGTAAACAATGATGACGTCAACGGCCCAAGGGCGATGTCCCGCGCGAAGGATCAGGCGATGCTCAATACAATCAACGGCGTTACAGTGTGTGCCGTGTCCACACGATCCGAAGATTCCCGAATCCCGCCGCTGAGAACCGAGCGATAGAGGAGCGACTAAGGTGGATAAGATCAAGAACACGATCGATCGCAAAAATTCCAAGAAGAAAACCACTTTCCAGAGAAGTACTGGGATAGAACGAAGACCCAATCGTTCAACCGATGGGAAGCGATATTGTGCACGCTTTAAGCCGCAGGCGACAGAGAGAGAGAGCGAGTAAGACGTGAGAAGAGACTACCGTATACAGAGACGGAGCAATCAGCCGGGACTGGTGGTAAGGTGCTGAGAGTGCTTTATCGAATCTGGCTGGTTGCCTCGACTGCGACTTGGCGAGCTCTGATTTTGAGGCTTGCTATGGTTCCTTATATGGGGCCTATTGGTGAATTTCACTTGCGAGACACTAGGTGCTCCTAGGTGGTAGGCTAGGCTCGTCGCTGCGGCTGCCTCGAGTGTGAGGCAAGATATCGCTTCGCAGGGGCCTGCGCGTGAGGATGATAGGCGGTAGCGGTCTTACTCACCTTCCACTTATTGAAGACCAATTAGATGCAATCTAAAGTGCAAAAGTGCTCAATACGCTGGATCTAAAGAACGGTTCTTTTCACGTCGAAATGGACGAATCGAGCAGGAAATATACAGCGTTTGTAGTTCCCGATAGGCACTACGGGTTTCTCAGAGTGCCATTTGGCCGCTGTAATTCGCCTTCTATCGTCCAAAAGTTTATTAATGCCGACTTCAGGGATCTCTTTCGAGAAAAGATCGTACTAGTTTTCAAGGACGACTTGATCGTACCTTCAACCGACTAGAAAGCGGGATTGAAAAATCTGAAGCACGCGTTGGATATAGATAGTGAAAGTGGGCTCATCATCAATTCCAAAAAATGTAGCTTATTGTAAACAAGAGTCGAGTATTTGGGCCCCGTAGTCGAAAATGGGTGCGTTAGACCCTCAGAGCGCAAAACATAAGCGGTAAAGAAGTTCCCAGCGTCTACGAGCATACGGCAAGTTCAATCGTTCTTGGGATAAACCGGGTATTTTAGAAAATTTATACCTGGGTATTCCATGATCGTACGTCCGCTGACTAACTTGTTAAAAGATGCTGCAAAGTTCATTTCCGAAGCAAAAGAAAATAGCGCGTTTGATCAGTTAAAGCTCATGCTGGTCAACAACCCGGTATTGAATCTGTATAAGATCAATGCAGCAACTGAACTGCACAACGACGGATCGATGTCAATGATGCCAACCAAGCAACTTTATAGCTAGATCTAGCGATTATTTGGTGACAGACAGCTATAATTTAATAAAACTTGTAGCTGAACTTTTTAGCTACTTTTTCCAGCAACTTTTCATTTAATCATGAGACGTGAGTGTATCGAAATTCGTTGAGTAGTGTGCTGAGTCGAAAGAAAAAAAAATCTATGGTCGTAGTTGCTATGGTAAGTACAGGTCGACGCTGGCCGCGAATTCCCCGTTTCCTATGCGTCAGAATACTTACAGAATTATGCAGAAACCAAAATAGTACGCGCTCTTCGTATTCTACCTTCTGTTGTTTTGTTTTATCTACATAAAACTAATTTAATTTAATTTGAAAATGGATTTACCTTTGAAAATAAACCTACTCGCAGAAATACAGACCGGAGTGGGAAAATATGGACGAATTTAAAGGTTAACTAAAATCGGCAAGTGGAGACTCAAGCAAAACATTTTGTACATATTGTTCTACGGAGATGCTTGCTAAACTGTTTGATATAAACAAGCATGCTGAGACCAAAAACATAAACAGAAGTTCAAATAAACAGAGTTCAAAATAGGTACGTGAATTAATTTAAAATTCGTTTTGTTGATATCTCTATCGATCGATGGGAAAAATGAGTTTGGTATTTTCATTTTACCAATTTTTTAAGGTCAAATAATATTTCGTGACTAGGGTCCTTATGTATATTCATTTTCTCTTTACAGACAATAAAGAAATCCCTTTCCAAGTTGTACCAAAAGGTAATTTATTTAGACCCTGCAATGAATCTGAAGGCGCATTGACCTTATTTGTCGCCGAGCACTATTCTATATTAAGTGTAGACCATTTAGGTGAACTATGCAAAATGTGTTTCAAAGACTTCAAAGCTACACAGGAGCTTAAATTGCATCGCACTAAATCTACAGAAATAATGAAAAATGTACTGATTCCACACTTTCGCAAGGAGCTCTTAGATGATATTGGAAACCAAAAATTCAGCATTATAATGGATGAGTCCACAAGCGTCAGTGTCCGTAAACACCTTGGTCCTGTAATTAGGTATTATAGTGCCGCACAAGAAAGGATAGTAAGCTCATTTCTGGAACTAGTTTCTATTGAGAGTGCAGATGCTAGGGGAATCGTTAATGGTTTGGTATCGTGCTTAGAGAATCACAACATAGATATCAAACAAATGATTGGAATTGGAACTGATAATGCATCTGTTATGACAGGCATTGATAACGGGGTTCATGCAGTCCTAAAAAGAGAATATGGTATAGAAACTCTGATACTGATACGATGTGTCTGCCACTCATTGCAGTTAGTAGTGACCCATGCCTCCGAAAATACTCTGCCAAGAAATTTAGAGTTTTTGGTTAGAGAAATTTATAAATGGTTTTCTATCTCTCCTAAGTGGCGAGACGAATACATAAAAATATACGAACTTATAAAATGTGGCGAAAATCCGTTGAAAATCACCAAGGTGTCCGATAAACGTTGGCTTTCGATAGAGCCAACGATAACAAAAATTGTGACACAATGGGAAGAATTGAAAATACTTAAACTGCTGAATTTTAATTTGGCAAGAGGGAAAGACAATTGCTAGTCAGCTGAGCTTATTTACAACATGCTCGAAGACAAAAGAAATAATTTATATTTTGTGTTTCTGAGAAGCGTGTTAAATGATATTCAAACAGCAATTAAATCATTTGAAAGTGAAAACTCTAATCCATTATAACTTCTCAATACACTCAGAACACTGATAAAATCAGTGAGCCAGAGAATTTTAATGCCAAGACCTGTAAACAGAAACTTTTTAGATCCAATAACTGACAGGGATATTAACCCTAGGCCTTATCTTGGCTCCATGTTCGAAGCAGATCAACATAAGTAAACGATCAAACGAGCCCGCCGAAGGCGAGCGAAGTTCGATCGTAATTATATGAAGCGTCTCGTTCGAAGATGCTGTAGTGCAGTGTGTAGTCACGTCGTAGTAACGTCAATTGCTGCAAATTTCACAATATTCAGAGTATTATGATTATTTTTTTTCTTTTAATTTCCCTCGTTAAACCAACTGATGCGTTGGCCGTGCGGGCTAAGGCGCGGCTAGCGGCCAGCGGATCGGGAGGTTTCGGGTTCAAATCCCGGTAGCGGTCAAGATATTTCTTCGAAATTTTTCTATGAAACTCGTTCCGCTGCCGGGAGGTGAACTTGGGACCGGCTGTACTGGCATAGGTTTTCCACAGTTTCCCTATGCCCGTGCCAGAAATGTGCACGGTGCATACGGTACACAGGGGGTAAATCGGCTGCGGCCGCAAGGGGGGGGCAGGAGGAATCAACGTGGGGGAAATACGAGGAAACACGCTGCGGAAAAATAAGAAGAAGGAACAAAGAGGAGAAGAGTGGCCGTAAAAACCCAGAAGGGTGTACGGGGTGGTACAACAATAAAAAAAAAAAAAAAAATAATTTCCCTCGGTTGGTGCCCCTTGCTCCGCTCGTGGAGACCTCTGGTGGCGCCATCCGTCCTCATATAGTTTAGAGATGACGACAGCTATCATGATGATGATCCGGGATTTCTATCTATCGGTGTCCTTTGAAGGGGAAGGTGGGAGGATCATCTTCGAACGAGACGCTTCATATAATTACGATCGAACTTCGCCCGCCTTCGGCAGGCTCGTTTGATCGTTCAATTATATTACGCGTCTCGTTCTCGATGATAAACCGTGTAGATTTTTAGCGTTATCATAGTAGCTGTTATGATTGGATTTAACAATTTTTATTCTTTCTGTAGCAGCGTGGATACAAAATTGTTTGTTTTCCCCTGGATGGGTTTGTTATAGAACTTCGCGATCATTTCTGATTGTTCTGTCCATCCCGAGGTCCTTCTTATTGTTGCTACATCTACTCCTTTATTTAAGGCCGCCGAAACAGCGGCATGTCGCGTGTTGTATGCGGAAAATTGTTTTGTATCAATTCCGGCCTTTCTTAACAAATTTTGTATCCAATGACCGATCGTCTGAGCTGACGCGTCATTGTATGGTTTCCTCGTAGCGATTAATAAATTTTTATTAGATGACTGTCTTAAGTCTTTTGTAAAATCGATATATTCTAGTATTGCCGTGGCTGCGCAAAGTTTCGGCCTGTCTTTAAAGAAAGGGAGCGACAGTTCCGGCTGACTTTTCCCGGGTTTCGACGTTTTTATCAAGTCAGGAATCTTGATAGTGATTCCTTCTGTTCCTACGATTATATTCTTTATTTTTATTAGAGCTAAAGTTTGTAAACGATGCGACGTGACAAGTGCCAATAGGGTTAATATTTTTTCCGTGATTTCTCTTAGTGAGAGCTCATGCGCTGTCGACATATTTTCAATGTACTCGAGGACCGGTCCTACATCCCATGCAGTGTCATATTTTGGCTTGGAGGGTTTATTTTTATATACTCCTCGAAGAAACCGACATATTAAATCCTCCTTGCCGATTTCGTGTTGCGAAATAAGTGCAATAGCAGATCTGTCTGAACAAAGCGTTCCATAGCTGGCTCTATCACTGTATCTTTCAGTCAGAAATTTTATTACGTCCGTAGAGCTCACCTGATGCATACTGACTTGGTTGTCCTCGCAGAATTGTTTCCATCGTCGCAGAGAACTTTGATATTGTTTCCTCGTCGATGGGGCTATCGAGCTCATTAACATTTTTACGGCCGAGTCTTCTAGGCCTCTCCGTTGAAATGCTTGCCAGATACATTCGCTACCTCCAGTGAAAGACTCGCGGCCAGAGGATGTACCTTCGTTCTGCACGGAGACAGCAGCATACCACATTAAGGTGAAAAAATTATAGAATTTGAAACCTGTAGTGCCACAAACAGTGGGTACCAGGGCTGAGACGTCCAGCGTGGTACTACGATTGTGCATTCGGCTCTATCAGTAATTATTTTACGTAAAATTTTTGAGATAAGGTAGAACGGTGGAAAGACATAAAGTCCATTTTTATCCGTCCAAGAAAATGTAAAGGCGTCAACTATCTCCGCATTCGGTTTCGGGAATCTGGAGCAAAATCTCCTATACTTTTTATTTGCGCTTGAGGCAAATAAATCCATAGAGAAAGGTCCAAATTTCGCTTTCATTTTTGAAAAGATTTGTTCCCAAATTTCCCATTCTGTGTCCAAACTCGTATATCTTGACGCTCTGTCTGCTTCGACATTTTCTTTAGACGGTATATAAGATGCGTACACCCACAAATCTCTGGACTCGCACCATTCCTAGATGTTTCTTGAAGGTCACTCAAATGTAGAAATTGAACGCACCCTGCTTTGTTAATGTCCGATATAGCATTTGCATTGTCAAGGCGTAGTAAAATTTCGTATCCTGACACCTCTGATGCGAAACATTTGAGCGCACAACTCGCTGCCGAATGCTCGAGGTAATTTATGCTATATTTTGTATGCTTTTCTTCCCAGAATCCGCGTGTACTTTTTCCGTTGCTATAGGCTCCCCAGCCCGTCAACGATGCGTCCAAACTGATTTCGAGTGTAAATACATTTATTTTTATTTTATTGAAACCCCTGCGAATATTTTTCTTCCACCACAGTAAATCCTCGCGCAATTTGTTGTTAATTTTTACCGTTCCTTCATAATCTTTATTACTCACGTTCAGAGCTAAGAATGTTTTCCTCTCCAATCTTTTGCAGTAAGTTGAACTATATCCTACCGCTGGGGTCGCAGCATTCAGCGTACTGAGAAGAATTGCTAAGTCACGAATTTTGTGTGTGTCTTTTTTCATGAAAGGTTCTATCATGGTGCTTATTTGCTCTTTTTTCTTTTTTGTCAACTCGAGTGTATATTTTCTGGAATTAATGACAAAACCGAGAAATTCACAGCGCTGAGTACGGATAAGAACACTTTTTTCCCGATTGACGATGAATCTTAACCGCTCTAAAACTTCTTTCGTACGTTCGATATCTTTTTCACATTTTTTGAAGGATCTGCTGATCAACAAAATGTCGTCTATGGAAATTACCGAAATTATACCTTGATTTCGTAATTGAGTGAGAGCCACCTTCATAATCTTGGTGAAAATATGTGGGCTCGTATTCAAACCGAAAGGAAGACATTTAAACTGAAATATTTTCCCTCGAAACGTAAAACGCAAGAATTTTCGGTATAGTTTATGTACGGGTACCAAATAATATGCCTCTTTTAGTTCAATTTTTCCCATGTAGTCGTCATTCGATAGCAAGCTTTTTGCGGACCGAATGTCTTCCATTTTGAAGTGTGGTGCTTCGATAAATTTATTTAACTTTTTCAATTTTATAATAAATCTGTTCGATTCGTTCGGTTTTGGCACAAGAAAGTAAGATGAGAGGAATTGACCCTCACAACTTTCGCATTCTTCTATCGCTTCAGATGTAAGTAAATGAATTATACTACTTTCCAAGTCATTTTCTTCGCGCATGGATCTTTTTGGTTCTTTCGGAATATCAGCTTGCATCGGGTCAGATATGAAGGGAATCTTGTACCCAGTAACGCATTGGCAAATAAAATTGTCCGTCGTGTTTTTTTCCCATTCTTTGATGAAGGATTTGAGACGGCCGGAATTTATGCTTACCGCATTTATTTCCTTTTCATGTATCGAGGCGCTCCAGACTGGGATTTGTCCGCATCTGATCTTGGCTTGAATTTTATCGACGAGCGTCTCTGAGTTCCTCCCACCTGACGATAATTCGCAGGTGAGCGTCGAAGTTTCCCGGTGCCCTTGCATTATTTTTCTCCGGAGGTTTTTCCGCTGGTTTCAGATTCGCACATGCTTTCTCGACGGATTTTGCTTGTTTTACCTGTTCGGCAAATTTCTCTCCATATAGCCATTTATCCGATTTCGCAGCGTCGATAATCGGTTTCATCGATTTGTTCATCAACGGAGTGATGAAAGATTTTCTTGCCACCGATTGTTGGTGATGCACGTCTGAGAGCAGTTTTCCCGCATCACAGAAAAATTCCAGCATTGTTTGCTCGTCAATACCTTCTTCGGGAGGATTGAGAATCATCGAAATTGCTCCCCCGAGCGCAGAAATCGCTGAACCCACACAATTTTGTGTATATTCGAAATGTTGGTCACGTTTCTTTGCAATTACCTTCTCAGCCGCAGCGATTTCTGTGTTAATTTTTGGTACCTCGGTGTAGAAATCAGTTTTCCTCGGATATTTTTCGAGAGTACTCTTCTTCGTTTCGTTCGGAAGCCCATTCTCCATCCATTTCTGCCATCTCGTTTGAAGTTCTACCTCGAACGTAATATCGAACTCTTTAGAGGCAGTCGGGTCATCGCCAAGAAGATCGAGAAAATTTTCTTTTCTCGTGTCCTCCGCTGGGTCGCCGAATTCTTCCTCGTCCGTCACTTTGTTGGTTTCGGACAAAAAGGCTCGCTCACTGGATATTTTGTTGACAACGCCGGGCATACTCTTTTTATCCTGAACGTTCGACGAATCTGGCGAGAGAAAGTATGTACTGGTTTCAATATTTTGTCGTCGTCTTGTTGACGTCGACAGAGCGAAGATCCTCTTGTTGAAGATTACGCTTGTTCGATCGTGTCTCGGAAATTCGTATGGAATTTTGAGATAACCTCAAAAAACTTCGTGTGGAAGTTTTTGAAATAAAGAAATTCGCTCAATTTGAGGCTGTCATCCTATTCGTATAGAATATCGTGCATTTTTTAGACCTGCTTCTTCGTGTGGAACTTGTCAGGATATTTTTGAGGTTAGCTGAAAAGGCGATCCGCGATCTTTTTCCCCCGGTGTGTCGTGGTCGCTCGATGTCTTCAAGAAGAGAAAACAAACACGAAAGATGAGAAAATTTTATAATATTTCTTACCTAGGACTTCTAGTCCATCGATAATCTCATTTGGCGGCGGAATTTTTTCCTCCGCCTTGCCTCGAACCAGGCCGACCACGAAGTTTGTGAGGTTATCTAATTGATCTTGCATTTTTTGCAAATTCCCTTTCTCACTTCCTCTTTTTTCGTGAGATCTGGATCGCGATCTTTTCCTATTCTTTTCTTTTGACATCTCAAGTCTCTAACTCGTATGAATGCTTGATTTATCTGATGATTTTTATAACTCTGTACTGTGTTTTGTGTCGCACAACAAAACAATATGAGGACGGATGGCGCCACCAGAGGTCTCCACGAGCGGAGCAAGGGGCACCAACGGAGGGAAATTTAAAAAATAATACTCTGAATATTGTGAAGTGTGCAGCAACTGACGTTACTACACGGTTTATCATCGAGAACGGGACGCGTAATGTAATTTAGACTCCGAAATTTTAAATGCAATGCGACAACGCAATCCGCCATCTTACTACAATTACTTAAGGAATTGCAACAAAAGCTTCCAGACAACTACAAGTAGCTAGAATCAATGGCGTTGCTCAGTCCAGGAGAGGCAATAAAACCAATCAAATCAAACACTATCATCGACGTTGCTGAAATTTTGGGTTTTACACCAGAAATAATCGACAAGATATTGCAACAGTGGCACATTCTACATATAAATAAGTGGCATTCTGAAGAACTAGCTCAGTTTTGGGTCGAGGTAAAAAAATTTAGAAATTCTTCCGGTGACAACATATATCAAGATATAAGTACTCTTGCTTTACCTTGCCTTTCACTGCCACATTCTAATGCAGAGGTAGAAAGGTATAACGTGACATTCGCCCCGTTACTTGGCACGGAGTGATTTTGGGTGGCGGGTCGGGTTTGCGACCCTTCTCCTTCGGCCGAGGACGCGCGGGGCCGCTCGACTCCCGGCTCACCTGGAGGGGGGACATGGGGGGAGGTCGTCGACGTCGGAATATTTTGCG
>JAPYZJ010004953.1:0-12495 GCA_030522765.1 Ophioninae sp. B BG-2022a
CCCCCCCCCCCCCCCCCGCGCTCTCCCTACACCCATCGCCTCCAGTCCGCCTGCGCGTTTCTTTGCTTACGCTTCACCGGCGTTCCACACGTCTGTATCGCCGATATACCCGTTAAAAATACGTTTTCTGATTGATGCATTTTCCAACGATAACGATCACCACACCCAACCTATATCAGGGTGGTTACGAAAAATCGATTTTTCAAAATCCCCTATTCGATAATTCTGGTGAAATAAAATGTGGAAAAAGATATTTCATCGTTGAGCGATGTACCTAATTTATTTCGAAAGTTATAGAAATTTAGGTTAGGAATGCTGATTCAGAAAGAGATGAATAAAAAAAAATCTTGTTTCCTATCGTTTCGATACGTGTGTTCCGCGTATTACGAAATCGATGTTTCACAACGTACAAGACAACTCGCAAACAAAATGGCCTCATGTGAAAGTTAGATCATCGATCGCCGGATAAAAAAGTCAGGACAGAAATTTCACGAAAAAAAAAATCGTTGGAAAGCAACCATGTTTTTTTCTTTGTTATTTCTACCGCTAGATGTCATCATGTGTTTTCTCATCCAAAAAACGTACACCGGAAACCGCGATGTTCAACAAAAACAAATAACTAACCTAAAACTGAAAACCCATTCGACGAAATAATATTTCAAAAATGCAATCAAGAACGAGTTTGCATGCATCGACCACCGGATCCGGAAGTCCGCCTTTACTCGATATTCAAAGGTTCAATAGTCATGAAAATTTTCGAAACGAGAGTCCAACGAGGCCGGTTGAAAAAAAAATTGAAAAATGGGGGCTGAAGTTGACGCGGAGGTTCAAAGGGAACAAGCGAGTTGGGCGGCGGCGTCCGACCGACCACCGTACCAAAAGCAATTTCAGCGCACCCGTTCGCTTTGCCCTGTCGCTTTTTCTTCCCCCCCCCCTCCCGCCCCCTCCACCTTTTCATCGTGCCTTCCCCCACCCCCTGCATCGTTCCCTCGCAGACACTTTGCTCCCGGACTCATCGCCGGCACTGTGTACGATTTTCGTGAATTTTGTCGCCCAACTCCCACCGCAGGAGCCTCCAATACGAACAACGCGATGCCTGGCCACAGCCGGAGCATACACAACCGGGAAATCGATTT
The DNA here is from genome assembly GCA_030522765.1 of Ophioninae sp. B BG-2022a. Classification (NCBI taxonomy): domain Eukaryota; kingdom Metazoa; phylum Arthropoda; class Insecta; order Hymenoptera; family Ichneumonidae; species Ophioninae sp. B BG-2022a. Next base: position 1,137 of record JAPYZJ010004953.1, read on the forward strand.
TTCCACAGGCTATGCGAACGAACGCGGTAACGCGAGAATTTTTATCTTTTACACACGAGCAAACCCCCTCCCCCCTCCCCGCAGCTCTTTCTTTACGTACACCTTTGCAGAAATCAACATACGTATAGGTTATGTATTCCCCTTTCCCTACAATGTATTCTCGTACGTCTCACTCGGAACGCGAGATCCCCGGGAGAGAGAAAAGATCGAATCGAGCAGCGGAGCGATTTCCGGTTGTAAACCTATCGACCATTTTTATCCTCCCCTCCACTGCCGTTAACACTCGGCGGGGAAAAAAAGAAAATGGCAATATTGTTACGCTACGAAGTGAACTGGTGTGACTCGATACCGCTAGGCGACCGGAAGTTGCAGGGGTTCGATGTAAATCGATTTTTTTATTTTCGATCTTTTCTAATTGAGGATTGAAGGAAATCGATTAGAAAGCTTACGTTCATTTCCGGATTTAGGTGAAATATCGTTTTGCTTTTTCTAGGCTTTGAGAGAATTCGAGAAATAAAATTGATACATTTTATGTTTATTCTATTAACTTTGTTATTTGCAGAATTGTCGGGTTTTCGAATTTTTAAATGATTTGATGTTCAGAATTTTTATGTTTCTTTCGTAATTTCAGGAGTTTTTAAATAAATGTCAATATTTCAAAGTTATTTGTCAGATCTTCATTTCCCTATGTTCGAATTATTACAGAATCAAGTTTGACTCTCTGGAATTCGTTTTTATTTCCCAGTTATTATATTATTCCTTATTCGAGCAAATAGAATGATAATCCACAAGTCACGATTTTGGAGTTAACTGAAAGTAAGAAATATAAAAGAATTGTCATTTCTTTCCCGCTGTGCAAATTTCCCTTTTTGCGCGGTATCTCCGTACGTCTTGGAAAAATGGGTGAAAAAAAAAGGAAAAGCATTATCACTCACGACTATATCAGTCGGTATTGTTACGACGCGACGGAAAACGTATTTTCCGTCGTCCGTCAGAAACTACGCTATCGCTATCACTCTCGGGGCCATGACCGGTTCTGTGTCACCTTGAGATAATGCGAAACGCCGAATACAAGCGCGGTTAGGACTATTCTTTCTCGACGTTTTCGTGTTCCGGCTTGATACACGTTCGTTCCTAACTGCACCAGCGAACGATGAGTTTGTAAGATTCTTCATTGAAAATGGAAAAAGAAGCTTCCGAAGGCTTCGTAAACCTTTGCTATGAATCTAAACTTGAGAAATTGAGAAATTGAGAAATATAATCTTCTACTAATTAAATCTCATTACGAACACGATTGGTGTCCGTTAGACCCGATCCAGTTTTATCAATCCTGAAACCAACATTTTATCAAACCCTGAAAACCTAGGTTTTTAGCATCAAAAGTATCCAACATTGAAAAGCGAAGCTAGATTGAAACATGTGTCCATGTGCCAACCCAAACAAACCCAAACAACCCTTACCCGATTCAAGCCAACAAAAACGTTTTCCCGAAAAACGTTGCGAAGGAAGTTCAAAAATGAGTGAAATGAGGATAAAGAGGTTAGGAAATGTTCGAAGATTTACCTGGAGTAAACATAACGAGTTGAATCGGGCCCGATCGTCTTTTTTTTTCAACTGTTGGAATTGAGGTTATAACGGCTTTTCGGGGATGTTGCGTTGCATCCGTCGAGTCGGAGAGAGTCGTGAGCGTTTTGTTCCGGTGTTTTTCTCGTTTCTTCGGGATCCTCGTAACAACGGGTTAACCATTTATCGCGATTGGCACATTGAGCAAAAAAAAAGAGGATGAAACTGAAATACGAGGCTACAGGACACTGACGTAGACGCACGATTAACGTTTATCACTATTATGCACCCTTCGACTAGTATATATACACACGTTACATATATATATATATATATATACACGTTGAAATCCACGTTTGTTTTTTTTTTTATAAAATGTAACACTCGGAATTGTTTTTGAAAATCGAGTCGTGTTTATTTATATATACACATATATACACGATGCGTATACGTATAGAGACGTAAGAAACGCGATAGACGCGTGCCCTCCCGGGCGCCGACGACGACGACGACGGGAGACGCGCACTGCCGCGCACGGCCGCAACGGAAAACGTCTCGGTCCTAACCGCACAAACGCACGAGTGGTGCAGCAGCGCTGCGCGCGGCAGCATACAACACGCTCCTCGAAAAACACCGTTTTATCCTTTTTCTTTTCGATTAATCGAGCAAACTCAAACAAAACCCAAACAACGACTCACGCGAATAAAGGGTGACAAGAGAATCGAGCCGCGTTACCGCGCTCGACGTACTTGCGTATTTCTTTCATCGTGAGTTTTTTTCCACCTCCCGGCGAAAAATGAAAGAAGATCGGTGGGGGGAGGGAGGACACGCTACTTCACGACGCACCAGACTTGTCGCGGAGCGATGTTTATGTCCCACAAAGAATATTTCTTGCCGATTTTGATTTTTTTTTTTTTTCGTTGATTTAGTATTTTCCCTGGCAACAAAGTTTATAACGTTGAAAAAAACGTTTGCGACGTTCGTTAACGATTGATATTAATTTTGCCAGTTAGAGCGGCCAAGAAAGCGCGTGTTACAGGTCTTGATGTGTGTGCTTCGCGCAAAAAATCACCGACCAAGTGAATTCCAATATGGCGGACCTGTCAACGATTACCGCTGATGGCGACACCGTCGCATCAACCCCCCACCATCTCGACCCGATCCAATGACCCCCACCGTGATGGCGGTCTTCGTTGATCGCGGAAGGGTGACACAACTTTTGATATGACTAATGTCCGGTGCTTTTGGTTGTCTACTTTGATAATCGTGATGCTTGTTGTGTTATGAGAGCTTTACGTCTGTATATGTATATTTACGATATACCCATAGATACCATTTTTTATTGGATCGCAATTAATGGAGTTATGATGAAAAAGTAAGGGACATAAATATTCTTACCGAACAATTAACGCCACGAGCTGGTGGTGAGAGATCAAACTAAAAAACATGCGAACTTAAAAATCGAGCAATTATCGATGACTGTCCGACTGTCGGTAATCTAGAAATCTAATTTGCCGCGCCGAGTCGATATCGAATCGAAACATATCGTACGGCAATTACTTTTACAGTATATTTAATTGTAATTATTTATTTTAAGACGACGATCAGGTAATTGGAGATTTGCGATATTATTCGGAGTAGGAAAAAAAATGTCGAGTAGAAAAAATATGAGCAAGGTCCCACCGAGATTTGAACTCGGATCGCTGGATTCAAAGTCCAGAGTGCTAACCATTACACCATGGGACCAATTGAATATGTGAGGCGATTTAGTCGTTGTTAATGTCTGGTTCAGCAAGTTTATTTTTTTTGTTTCTCATACATAATATGATATCATTATTTGTGGCTGAATAATAAGATTTTGAAAATATAATCAGTAAATATCTTCTTGCATTTTTGGCTGCGGTATTTTTTTTCAGCTGCAATTGTAATATCGTAAAGTTATTATTTAGTAATAAAATGGTTTTATTTTTGTACGTACTTTTCTGATTGTTCGTTGGCACGATCATTAGTCTCTTTATTGCCATATTTATTTATATACATGAGCAGGTATCCAAGATCTCACAAGACAGCTAGCGCCACGAGTGGCAAAAGTCGGAAACTAAAAAATCCGGACATTTCGTATTCGCGTTAATACCGAGTTATCACCAATGTTTCCCATTGTATCGGTATAGACATAACCTCAGTTTCATAATAATTCAATTTTTCCGAAGAAAATAAAGCAATTTCAAAAACAAATGGTAATGAAACGAATGATTTTAGCGCATTTGTGGCCTTTTGAATTACGTATGTAGCGCGAAACAAGTTCGAATAACCTGAAGCTATCCGCGTTAAACGAGGAATGCTTAAATCCGTTTGATATCTTTTCGATTAGGTCTGACTTCCGGAAAAAGTGACTGTGTTCCAATTAGTCGAATTACATCACGTGGCTGGTGTCGATTCAGCGTCGATTACGACCGAAACTGATTTTTCCCCATTTTTTTCGTATCACGCTTCCAAGTCTAACTTTTAGACATTTTCGTGCTATCGAACGTTAATCCGGAGGCATTGATTCTTCATTTTTAAAAAAGCAAGAAAAAAAAGAATATAAACGTTCGTGACTAACTTCAGAGGTTACAAATCGGCCGCGTTGCGGCGCTACCGGCCGGATAAGAAAATTGCAAATGGCCGCCGTCACGGTATGGCGGTGGCGCGGTAGTGCAGGGTGGGGGGGCATCCTCGTTTCCGTGCACGAAAAAAAGAACCCCCCTGGGCGCGTGAGAAACGTTTTCTGTACAATAATTAAAATGTCAATAATTTGACGAAACGTGGTGTCCGGACGCGGTTAAAGGACGCATATGTGAGAAAGTGAAAAAAAGAAGAAAGAACAGTTTTGCCAAGCGCCGAATGTCGCGAGAGGTGAGAGATGACAAATTTCTTCCCGCTTAAGAATCGCGACTGCCTGTGTACAGCGTGTTCGAGACACGCGTCCTACTCGATATTTTTCCAAACTTATCAGTGCTTTATCACGAAAAATGTTTTTTTTTCAAAAATTCACGGTTCCGAAACTTCGATCTTGATTGCCGCGCGATCCTCGTTTCCGTTCCTCGTTTTACTCCATTGAGACCGGAAAACACGAAAATCAACTGAAAATTAATTTTTTCAAAGTTTGTTAAAAATCTTCGACTTTGATACGAAAGGACGAGGGTAAACAATGTCGCGTTTGGCGCGACGATAGTGCGTGCATTCGTGCGTCCCTGCATGCGTCCGTGCGTGCTGCGCCGCCGATGCCTCGTGCCTCAAGCGTTCGACCGCATGCTCTCCACATTCCTCCCAATTTTTTCCGTCCCCGATTTTTTCCACCTGTCGCAATTTTTCTTCTCTCATCTTTTGATCTTTTCTCTTTTTTTCATCGATTCGATCGAAGCGACGATTTATTTTCCTCGATTTTCGTCTTTATTCGAAATATTTGTTCTCTACCAAATTGCTATCAATCGATTTATCGCTTTTTAATTGAATTACAATATTTGCCGTCTTATTTTCTCGGCGTTTGGAAACCAATCGATAAACGATTTTTTTCACTACAGAGATTGGATCGTTAACACTGAAATATTAACGATATAAATCGAATTTTTTGTATCGATAATACAGTTCAAATTTATTTGCACAATATGGTGAATTTTTTTTTTTATAGCATGACTTTTTACTTATTTACCTAAATTTTTCGATATATCTTCTATTTGCAAGATTTTTTACATATTACCATCGTTTGGGTTTGTTTGGGTTTTGAAAAATGTTTTCAAATGAAAAAAAGTATTTTTTCTTCAATCGATGTTTAACGGACACAGGTTTCCTAGACATCCGGAGGGAGAGTAAAAAATCATTGCTTCAGGGATGCCTGCCGTTAGTGTATGCGATCCGATCGCGTCTGCAATCCGCCACTCGTTGGAAACGACGCAAACAAAATCGGCGTCCGCGTCGGATAATTTATCGACGACGTTGGCGAGCAGCGCGGCGAGAATATTGCAAACGGAGATCCGTTACGAGGAGGCAGATGGATATTGTTCGACGGTACTGGATCACCTCAAGGCAAAGTACATCGTACTGAGCTTGCCGAACTCATCGGAACAGGAGATCTCCAAGGCGATCGGCCAGAAGAAGAAATCGCCTAAAGAGATGGGTCCTAGTTTGCCGGAACCCGCCGTAACGCTTTATCCGGCGGAAAAGATTAATCTAGGCTGGAAGGGAACTTTTCCCGTCGGAGCTGGCATGTACAACGTGGGCAATACTTGTTACCTAAACAGTACTCTTCAAGCTCTGTTCCATGTGCCGGCTCTCGTCAATTGGCTACTTTCCGACTCGCATCACACCTCAAAATGCGAGCAAAACGGTAAAAGCGTTATTTACTCGCTTAAACGATCAATATATGAAGTTTTCCAGCCAGATTTCCAATAAAATAAAAGCTACGCGTATTATTTTGAAAATCTTTCAGAAATTTGTTGGATATTGTAAAAAAAAGAGTTTAGAAATAAAAATTGTTTTTCGCAGACGGCGGAGGGGAGTGCCTTACATGCGCGGTTGCCAAAACTCTTCAGTTCAGTCACGAGAAATCCGGCAGCGCTATTAAGCCATTCTACATATGTAACAAGCTCAAACGTGAGTATTACCGTTGAAAACAATATTTCCGTCGAATATTTGTGATTGGTAAAAGGAATTATTAAAAAAGTTGATTCCTTACGCAGTAATATGCAGAACTATGGTACCGGGACAGCAGGAAGACGCCCACGAGTTTCTTCGGTATCTTCTCGAGGGTATGGAGCGGGCCTATCTCGCGCGTCACAGAGCAACGAAACTCGACAGTTTTTCCAAGGAGACGACACCGATAAATCAAATATTTGGAGGTTACATACGAACGGAAGTGAAGTGTCTTCAGTGTCGTCACGTGTCTACGACCTTCCAGCATTTTCAGGTAAGCGACGAAATATTTTATTTTGAATATCGTAGATAAGAAAACAAAAAAAAGAGTTTGCTAATTAAAATTCAAAAAATCCGCAGGATCTTCTGGTGGACATCCGAAAGGCTTCGAGTTTGGACGAAGCGTTGGCGTCTTACTTCAGCCGCGAGGAGTTGGACAGCAACGATTACAAGTGCGAGGCTTGTAAGCGTCGAGTGCCAGCGACGAAGCAATTCAGTTTGGAGAGACCGCCGAAGGTGTTGTGCGTTCAGTTGAAGCGTTTCAGCGTTCTCGGGGGAAAGATATCTCGTCACATAGGATTCAAGCCGACGGTGGACATGGGTCCTTATTTGAGGCGCGAGAGCGGTGAGCCGCAGAGGCATTTGAATTACAAGTTGACGTCGTTGGTTACGCATATGGGACCTTCGGTGAATTGTGGGCATTATACAGCTGTGGCGCAAGTATCGACAGGTCAATATTACTCTTTCGACGATTCTTGCGTACGTTCGATCAACATTGGTAACGTCCTGAATACGAACGCTTACATAATGATGTTCGAGATGGAATCACCGTCGCAGGGAAGTTTCGGTTCGCCAGGAAAATTAAACGGTACGATAACGAAAACGATCGGAAGTAACGGGATCGCGACAAAAACCCCAACGAAATCAGTCTCCCTTGGTATCACGACGAGCAACAATTGCGAAGCTATGAACGGTACCTCGAAAAAGCTTAGCGATCCTGATACGGTAACGGTAACGACGTGCTCGTCGAATCTCAATTCTCCGAGCAAAAGTACAAAATTCATCGGTCCACAATTGCCATCGAGAAATTCCGAAAAGTCTCAACCGAGGCTCGTTATGCATATTAAAAATGGCAAAGTTTTGACCGCTTCGAGTCTCGTGCCGTACGATGGTTCGAGCGACGACGAAGACTCGCTATCGAGTCCAGCTGTTACCTTGAAGAATTTCGACGCGAATTCGACGATTTTGAAAAATGGCGGCGCCACTAACGGTTCTGTTAAAATCAGCGGTGTTAAAGAAATCCCAAAAATTCCGACGATCAAGGAAAATCTCTTAAAACCTTCGAAAAATGGTTTAACCTCGAATACGGTAAATTTGAAAACACCGACTCAAAGTCTCGTTACGAAAACGCAAAACGGTTCTGCTACGACGACGACGACAACGACAGCTGGAACTTTGACGACGATAACGAGCACTCCAACACCCTTGGCTACAACGGCCACCACCGCAACTAATCCCGCGACCTCCGACAACTTACCTAATTCCACCAAACATCAAAACGGAAAAACCGAAACTAACGGGAAAACAAACGAAGCCAATAACGGCAAAGACAAGTTTCATTCGATCAGAGTTAAAACGAGCAACGCGAACGACGATAGAATCTTCACCAAAGCAGCGGCGAGTAGCATCAACGGATGGCAAGTTTCGAAGGATGCTCCGTCCCCGACATCTGGATCGACACCTAATGGATGGTCCGTTACCGATAACAAGTGCGTTCGTTCAACGACCATTTTATCGAAAATTTCTTTATATTCCACGAATTTATCGTTTAATTCAATTTAATTAGTTATTTTTTCATGAAATTGATTCAATTCCAAATTCAATTTGTCACGATTAATGTGTCCTTTAATTTTGTCACTTATGTCACAATTACTCATTAATTATTCGTTACTTATTATCTTCTTACGTAATTATCGATTTTATTCCGAAACATTAATTATTCTTATTAATATTCATTTTCATATATCTTATTAATTATTCGTTATATCATGATTAATTATTAATTATTTGTTGGTTATTATCTACTTACGTAATTATCGACTTTATTCTGTGGAATGTTCATTCTTGTCTTTTCTAGCTTCAATGTCAATACGAATCTTCGTTTGGGTTTGTTTGGGTTTAATTTCTGTTTTTTCTTCAACCAATAATCAATTTCTTCAATTCTCCAGTTCGTCGTTATTTTCCATAAACATTTCTTCTTATCTTCTTTTTTTTTTATTGTTTTGCAGGGAGGGTAAATCTTCAAACACGAGTGCGAGTGCGCAAGCGCCGAGCGCAGCAGCGCCCCGAAATTTCAACGGGACGAATCGCTCGGAAACTCTTTCCCATTTGCTCAAGATGTCGAATCGAGGTTACGGAACGTCCACGGGTCAGTATAGAAAAGCAAACCCGACGAGATTGAAAATCAGAAACGATATTAATTTAGGAAGAACCTCGAACATCTCGAGTCGCGAAGAACGAAATTTATCGGTCGGTTTGGAATCGCGAAAAAATCGCTCGCTCGCTTCATCGAAACTCGTCGTTCGTCGAGTACCGAAAATCGAAGCGATTAAACTACCAAAAAGAGAAATAATCGAACGGGAGAACCTTCGGATTAAGGGAAAAATCGATATAACGACGAATCGAAAACCATATGTCAAAGTTGCGAATCGAATACCGTTGAGAACCGGTTTTCTCGTGGTCTGACGAAAAGAGGGAAACCAGGATCGTTATCCTTCAAATTTTTCATATTCGAAACTTCCTTGAATAATATTAAATCAAGTAATATTTATCAAGTTGAATATATATTTATTTAGTGATTTATTTATTTTTTTGAACGTGAATATCGAAACTTATATCGATATCGAATATCGAACTTATATCGATATCGAATATCGAACTTATATCGATATCGAATATCGAACTTATATCGATATCGAATATCGAACTTATATCGACATCGAATATCGAACTTATATCGATATCGAATATCGTATTTATATCGGTATCGAATATCGAACTTATATCGATATCGAATATCGAACTTATATCAAATATCGAATCGAATATCGTGAATGTTTCTTTTTATTTCCTGAAATGAAATTCAAATTGAATATATATATATATAAATTTGTTAATTCCCGAAATGGAATTCGAGTTGAATACATCCAAATCTTTCTTAATTTCTTCGTAAGCCAAAATATCGAAAATCCAAGCGTTTTTTTTTTTCGAGTTTCCAAAAACTTGCCAAGTTTTCGGGAGAATCGAAGAATCGACTGGGAGCTTCGTGTCGAAATCTAACGAAGAATGAGAAGAAGAAGAAAAAAGAAGAAACGAAAAGTTGTAACTATTGTTTGTTTCGACAGTGGCGAACTGGAACGGGAATCGTGCTCATATGGAGCGCGAGGTGGACAGCGAGAGGCGAGACGAGCGAAAGCGTCACTACGATCCGGATGAGGACGAGATAGATCGGGGAAGAACGAAAAAAGTGAAGACTCGGGATTACGAGACTGGACGTTCGAATCCCGGTTACAATCCGTTCCAGAAGTATCAAAACGGAAAAACATGGAACAGATCGTCTCTGCCGATAACTCATCGACAGAGAAGATATTACAATACCTCGAACGGACGTGGAAACCGGCCGCGTCACGGTGGAGGAAATTATCGATCGCAGAATCAGAGACAGCACAGATATTACAATCATCCGTGCGATCCTTGGCAACGCAGATAAGGAACGAAAAAAAAAAAAACGAAAAAAAAAAAGAAGAAAAATAATCTTCGTACAGAAGAGGCGCAATGAATTTTTCCGCTCGTGATTTCGTCCCCAGAGCGAACAAGTGCGAAGCTTTTTTCGCGGGTCGTGTCTTCTTCTTTTTTTTTTTGCCTTTTTTTTCGGCTCCGAATTCGACTCCGCGGAAAAATCGCTGGGACACTTTTCTTCCGGAACGCGAACTTCCGTGTTGCCCGGGGTGTTCGACGAAGAATCCTCGAACGTTGTTTTATTCGTGTTCCCCTTTTTCTTCGACCCCTCGTTGATCTTTGCGACAATCGTCGAATCGTTCTTTTCGTTTTCGTCTTTTTTTTTCGTTTTTTTTCGATGATCGTGGACGACGATTTTTGTCGATTTTCGGGTCGCGAATGAACGGTGCATTTTCATTGTCGTAGCTTCGAAAAAAAGGGGGGGGGGGCCTCGGATTTTTCGTGAAACCATGTAAAACGGAAAAGAAGAAAGACATTGAGGAAAGTTCACTTCCGGTATCTGAAAGAGAAGAGAAGAAACACGCGAGTTCGTCGATCCCGAAAATATTTGTCGAAAAGTAGGGAAACCGCGATTTTCATTTCTTCCTTTCTTTTTTTTTTTTGGATCTTTTATTTCTTCTTTTCTTTATTGATGCAATGAATTTTCTTCCCTAACGCAAATCGGTGACTAAAGCGTTGCATTTTGGATCGCGAGTCCACCGATCGGTATTTACGACCGATTTTATCGCCGATTCCTCGACGAGTCTTCGTTTCATTCCTTTAACTCTCGTTCAATGAATTTATAATTGGAAACGCTCAAACGATCGGAAAATAGATTGAAATATATCAGTCACGTGACGCAATACCGATTTATCCAATAAAGAATCGATCTTTGAAGAAGAACGCGAAAGATTTTCACGAAACGGGTCGTATAACCTCAAAATGTGCAGCGACGTCAAAAACCATCTCTTCGAACTCGATAACGAAGACTCGACGCATTTAACGTTCCTCGAAACTTTTTTTTGTACCAACGATCGTTCGATCTTTCATTTCCGGTAAAAATGCAAACGCGATCCGTCCTCCGTATTTAAACAAAAGAGAAACAGTAAACGAAGCCTGAATTTGAACGAAAAACAGAAAAAACAATAAAAATAATAACGTTAACAAAATCACGCTGTTTTTGAGCAATTAGCTAGGTTTCGATTACGATTTACCGAATTTTTGAGGTTAGGTTCGCGCCGACCCGCGAAATCGCGTCTCGGCGCAAACCTAACCTCAAAAATTCGGCTAATCTCGAAGAACGTCATCAAACGCGTTGAGTTTCTTTTTTGTTTTTTTTTTATCGATC
>JAPYZJ010004954.1:0-23636 GCA_030522765.1 Ophioninae sp. B BG-2022a
ATAGGAAAAATTGGAACTCGAGAAGAAAAACAAAGAAATGTAAACACCCACATGGGTATACATGGAATAAAAAGGAATAAAGGAACCCCCCCATTATATTGAGGTTCACCGATAAACTGCTGATGTAACGAAGATGTGTGAAAAATTTCATCGAAATCGGCGGAATAGTTTCGGCATCATCACTCCAGCAGTTGGGAAAAACATAGTTTCGAGAAAAACGCTTCCAAAGTTGCATATAGCTCTGTTTGCTCGATACGAACGCTCTTGGAGTCTTTTTGGGATAACTCCAACAATTCTTGAAATTTCGGTGTAAAAAATGGACACAATATTCTTAAAAAATTGAACTATCAAATCAAGTAAAAAAATCGTTTTTTACAAATTTGTAAATGGTCTTCCTGCCTCAAAGCTTAAATAATTAAAATTGTATCTGCAACCCAGCTTTATAATTGCTTGATCAAAAACATCCTCAAATTCTGCTCGTTTCACGAGTTTGATAAATTTCGATAAATAACTCAGACCCTCAAAGAGACATTCTGATCTGGAAGTCAGACAATGTTTACTATACGTGTTTGGGGTCTTCGAAACTCAAACTGAACTTTGATTCTATCACGTCAGGTCTTTACCATGACCTCAAATAACCCCATGACCCAGACACAAAAAAATACTGACCTGGGGTCAGACCATGTTTATCGTGTTTTTGGGGTCGTTAAAACCGTATTTTAAGTCCCTTTAACATCATCGTGTCAGGTTTTTGCTATAACCTCAAATACCCTTCAATTATGGGGTTATTCTCTATAATTACAGGTAATGGTAAAAATCGTACATGGACGTCGAATTTGTTTTCAAAAATTCCAAAAACATGTTTTTTTTTTACGTAGTTGTGTTATTGCATCAGCTGATCGGGTGGAATCAAAGAAATGCTTTTAAGGTGTTTCACGAGCTATTACGAGCTCTTCCAGCTGCGTGGTGTTTCGAAGAAATTATGCAAAACGTACATTATTATCAACCTGAGGTTTACTAACTATTCACCACGGGAACTAAGCGTTATTCACGAGTCGTTTATGTCGCAACACTCGTTAAGTCAGTGTCCTGGCCATGAGGAAACTTTTGAACGACTAATTATAAATTTTGGATAGCTGCAAGGGATTAGCTGTGGTAAGGTTGCTGAAGCGAAAGTTAGGGTGTGTACTGTTACCAAAAAACCATAAATTGTAATTGCGTGGTTAGTTTGCATTTTATCTTTCGTGTTAGTGGGTTTGCCCCAAGACAATACTTGGATGGGTGACCGAGTTTTCGATAAGTAGATCATTTGAAAATCAGTGCGAAGAGAGCTGGTCTTATCAGTCCGGGATTTTACATTTTTATTGGATTTTAAGTTTGCTTCGATGCTTTGCTGTAACGAAAAGAAATTTTTTGTTCACAAAAAAAATTCGTTTCGTTCCATTCGAGTCGTTAATTTCAATTTTCCATTTCGTTCCATTAATTTCAATTTCATTATTTAATAAATTTAGTAAATTTAGTACATTTAATAAATTTAGTAAAGTTAATAAATTTAGTAAATTTAATAAATTTAATAAATTTACTGAATTTACTAAATTCACTAAATTTACTAAGTTTACTGAATTTACTGAATTTACTAAATATTAAAATTTAATTTAGTAAATAATAAAATGTATTAATAATTTAATTTAATTTTTATTATTTACTAAATTCAATGAATCCTAAATCGCTAAATAATAATTCTAAATTTAAAAAAAATTAATATTCATGGTTGAAATCTAAACCAAGAATTTGTGATAAACAGAAACAATTTTTTTTTAATTTCATATCAACGGAGCAAACAAATAAAAAATCGAGGAACGATCGCTTTGACATTTTAAATTGATAAGAATTATATTATTTAATATAACACCGAAGAGGCGAATTATTCCGCCATAGCGACTGAAAAAGAATGTTCCGAATCTCTTCGTTCTCGATTCCTTCAACCTTTTCTGGGAAAGCTTGCCTTTGCGACTGCCAAAGGTCCAACTCGAATACGATTTTGTCGGCGGGGTATTCATGGTTCATCAATCTTGATCTCGAAAGACATACTTCCTTGCTTGATCTACCGTAATGCCGTTGGAACACCATTCATTACCCTCAGGAGGATTTACGCTCCCAAAATCAAAGTATTGATCAAACTGTTGATACTCTTGAATCTTTAGACATACTGATTCGGTTTTTTTTTGCATAATTTAATATTTTTTGGTTCTAAGTTGAACATCATCATTGTTCATTTCCATGCCGAAGTTTCCATCCTTAGAAAGCAAAGAAAATTATTTTTTTAATATTCTCATTTTTTGGTATTTCGAAGCCACAAAAGTTGATGAAATATTTTTCAGAATATTTATTTAGCAATCTACAGCCTAAATCTACAGAATTTAATTTTTTGATGATGATGAAATTAAGAAAAAAAAGATCGTTATATTCGAGGAATTTTTTGAACAATTAAAGTTTCCTTAGTTGATTTTTCCAACATTTTTTTTCTTCTCATTTAATATTATTCTCAAAACACAGACAATTTTCTAGAATTTTTTTCTTGTCGTTTTATATTATTTTCAAAACACATACAATTTTCCAAAATTTATTTTTCCTTATTTTTTATTATCCCTAAAACACGTTGGAGAACTCCAGAATTTATAGTTTCTAGGATTAGGTTTAGTTTCCAGGTTTCCAGAATTTTTTTCTCCTCATTTTTCATTGTCCTTAAAACATATAAAATTTTCCCTCATTTTTTTCCTGTTTTTTCATTATTCTTAAAACACGTCGAATTTTTTAGAATTTTTGTTCCTTCATTTTATATTATCTCTAAAACATGTAGAAAGCATACGATGAAAATTTATCACCAAGTAAAAAAGTTGAAACTATTGGCACACCATAATATTTTCTCGATAGGAAAATAGTGAGAATATCGATTTGGGCCCAGTGAGGTATCTCACCAGTCTCGAGATCCACCACAGAGGGGTGTAAATGTGTTCGTTTCCTTCACTCGACTGCATTCGGAAAGTTCAAGTTTAAAGCTGCAGATTTTCATCGTATCGACAGCTATGAGCTTTTCCACCTATAGACAGTTACACTTTCTCATTTCCGTTTGCGTTTCCATTCTCCCACGACTTCGTCAATTCGCTCATATATATACGTTAAAATCGGAGGAGAAATTAAATGCCAGACAAAATGGAACAGCCATATTTTATTCCAGTACGTTGATAGATCGAATTTCAATTTTTCAAAATATCATAAAACTGCTATAGAAACTAATGATTAATTTGATAAAATCTGTTTATTATTTACTAAATATGGAAATTATTTACTAAATGGGAAATTTATTGATAACGATATTTATCGAAAGTTTTCATGAGTCCTTTTTTAAAATAAATTTAGTTCGTAATTTGAGTGCTCGAAGAATTATTATTTAAATGAATTTTAATTAATTATTCAATTTTGATTTTAATTAATTATTTAATTTTTATTTTTATTAATTATTATTGAAAACCATTTTAAGAAATGTGCGAATTTATTACAGTCCAAAATTTGGACGAGAATTTGAATATGAGTCTTTTAGGTAACGGTGAAGAGGTAAAAAACTTCAATAAGGCCTATTCCGTCTCTTCTGGATTTATCCCACTAATATCGATTTCTAGTGCACCACAGAGGCTAGTCGAGTTAGGTATAGTACATCAGTCAGTTCCTTCGACTAATTTTGCGTACGAGGGTGACTGTATGTATGAAATACCGTTTCTGGATGGTGCAAAGGTCAGGCTCTCCGATGGCTTTTATCATCAGAGTCGACAAATCAATTCACCCAATGAACCTTTCATTTTTAGATTGTTCAATATTCTCAAAAACCGTGTTATAAATTTTCGAAAAAAAAAAAGAACAGAAATCGTTCGTACTTGAAACGATGAAATTGGCTATTATTTCGATAAATCGAAATAAGTTGAAAATTTCTCTACATCTCCATCATGCCATGTAATTTTTTTCCTCGTTAATTTTTTTCACTTTTCCACTTTCATTTTTTTTCAATTTCATTTTTCGAAAAAATCTCGTCATTGGGCAAATGAAACGTGCGTTCCTCTTTTCAACGCTCACAGTATTGGATACGTGACACAGCATTTTTGTGATATTTTTCCGATTTTTAAGAATGGGCGTTAATTTTTTGTTTAAAAAAATATTCTGAAGTCAAATCGTTCCGAAAAAATCTGAAAAAATTCTCGAGTGCCTTTCAGACATAGTACAATAACATAAAAAATCGGGGATCGAATCGGAGCGGTGATGTGTCAAACCCAATTCGAATCAGGATGAAAAGCCCCATATATATCTTTACGACGGTAACTCGAAGCCAATTCGTATTAATCGTTACACAAAGCAACGTTTCCAGATCATAAACTTTAATCAGGAGCGTTATATTCCCCTGTTGGTTGGAGGTGGAAGAAGTCGAGTTTTTCAAAGTAAATTCGCGATTTCCTGAAAGCGGTGTTACAGTCGGTTGGTAACTCGATCGGAGGTGGAAAAGCAACTCGGGAGGCCACATGCCGGGCTTCGCGAAGCTTGGAATTAATTTACTTAAAAGCCAACGAAGTATCGTAGTAAAAGATCGTGACACACGGAGGTAAAGAAAGACGAGGTAGAAAGAAGGTTGGAGGATTCAGACGGAAAAAGAAAAAGAGAGTGTCCTACATAAAAGAGGATCCTGGAGAGTTAGAACACGAAGAAAGTGCATATCAGCTTACAGACTGCCAACCGTAGAAAAGGCAGTTGAAACTGCCGTTTTCAACTGAAGGCTCATGGTTGGTGAACAGGTCTATTTTACTGCTGCCGGATGAAGAGTTGTAGCTAGTGTTTCAACCAATGTCTTTTTTCTATGCTGACGTACAAACCTACCTGGCTGATCCAACACGTTGCGATACAACGGTAATGGAAAAATATGATGACGTCACATCGTAGAATAGGATTACTCGAAGTAAAATCGAGGTGACTGCTAATGGAACATTTGAAAAGCAAACGTCAAACGGTTATCGTTCATTTTCAAAACGACTGGTTTCAACTGATCAGGAAGTAACGACCTCGATTGCTTCGTCTAGGTCTAATGAAACGACGTCCTAGTGGATCTACCTTCGAATTGTAGTTTACTTCATTCAAGCAATTTTTAACTCCATCTTTTTTTTTTCTTTTCTGGTCGTTTTGGTTACACAGGTCTACAAATTTTAACTTTTATTTTACCCTTTGAGATTCAATGACTGATTCTAGTGTATTTTGATGCGCTGGTTACGAATATGAACTCAGTTTTCCACCATCTCATCTAGTTTTCCCAGAAAACTCGTTTTTTTATTTTCGTAAAAAACAACAACTTTGTAAGGAAATTTTTTTTATTAAATTAAATAAATTAGAAAATGGATTTCACAACTATGCCCTACATAAAAATTCAACTATGCCCTAATAACGAGCTCATAAGCAAATGACCTAAAATTTTATGTTTTTTCGAGCTATTACTGTTGGCCATTAATTGAATTAGATAAATACAATTAAACCATCAATTAGGAGCAGTTCCTAGAACGTAAATAAAGCTAATTAGTAATTTTTTTCGAGAAAAGGACATTACCATTAGTTTTGTACGGTTTTATCTGAGACCACCTAGGGTATTTTGGTAAAAAATAAAAATATCAAATAGCAAAAAATCTGGACGTGTTGGAATTTTTTTATTATTTTTGCCATATTCAGCGTCCCAAAATTTATCGGTATCAACCATCAAATCTCGGAGGGGGAGATCCCTGTAGACCTGTGTTATTAGCCCACACTCCAGTTTCCTTCGGAGATTCTCTCTTGTAGTTTCCTCTTTCTCCACCTCCCCATCCCTCGCCATCTTTCTCTTCGCCCTTCAAGACTTTCTCTAATAGCTGTACTGAATTTTATTTCGTTTTATTCAACCTTGCACTTTTCCAACCAATTTAGGGATTGATGCTAGAGTTAAGGGAGGAGGGAAAATACCCTGGTAAAATACCAGGTGCTACGGAGGCCACTTGAATCCTGAGGTACATTTTAATTTTTTCCTCATTCCAAACTGGTGCACTGAAGATTACTCGATGACTCCAACTGCACGGAAAATTCAACTTTAATCGGTGACATTTTACGACTTCGGAGTTTTGTGGTCGTTTTATCAAACCACTGTTTCCTGGTTGTTGAAGAGGTTGATTCTGAATTATCGTGACGTACACGTTTAGCTATTATGTAATATCTTGTTTGTTAGTAAATTAACACTTTAATCACCAAAAGCCAAAGAAACCCAAAAAAACACTTAGTTATATCAATTCTTTATTTGCAATAATTAACGAAGTCAAATTCAACAATACCGTCAAGTGAAGTTTTGTAAATGATTGTATATCTGTTCTGACTCAAAATAAATGTCTTTATTTTTTAATTTTATTAATTCACTCATTTCAGATAATTTCAATGTTATCAATAATTATTCAAAATCATATTATGTATTGAGTTTTTCAATAATTGCAGATGCATCTTTAAAATAAATCGTTCACTAATTATTAAAATCACTTGTTAAATGTGGCAACGGAATTTATTTATTTGAAACTCAGTCTAATCGATCGTTTTTTAATCTCAATTATATGTTTTCAGAATTTACGTTAAATTCATGCTGAATTCATATATTATGATTAATGAAGTAATAATTATTTTTTACTAAAATAAGTTAGTGAACATTTTTTAAATAATTCATTTTTTTCTTTCCCATTAAATTCATATATTTGTAACTGTTAAAGTAATAATTATTTTTAACTAAATTAATTGGTGGAAAATTGTAAAACAATTCATTTATTAAATTCATATTAAATTCATATATTTGTAACTATTAAAGTAATAATTATTTTCAACTAAATTAGTTATTGAAAAATTCTATAATAATTCGTGTATTATTATTCCATGAAAAACTACCATTGCCCAGATTATCAAAAATTTCGGTGATTTTTTAAATATCCATTGCCATACTTTAACGTGAAAAATAAACCGCGATTAATTTTTTGTTTATTTTCGAATGATCGATACGTGCTATTATTCAGGATTTGTTCACGAGTATCCGTTGAAACGCGACAGGATATCCCGATATGCCAGTGAACCGTAATCCTTTGCGTGCAAATTTTGTTTGGGTTCAGAGCGATTAATTATCGGGAAAGCGTATTCGGGCAGATGCTTATATAATACCAAGCGGAAATAGTACCCCCGAGCTTGTGCTCGAAACTTGTCCTCGTACCGATATTTCGATACGAAAAGTCTTTTTAACGTCCCTTGATGAAATATGGGTAGTCGATTGGTCCGCGTTGTGAAAAAAAGTTCGTCGTGGCGTCGCAAAGTCTTAATGCATTCAACAAAAAGTTCAACTCTTCGAGGGGATCATTATGCCATGCAAATGGCACTTGGAATATCGATTGAAAAAAAAAATCAATAAAAAGTTGTATTATTAAATTGTTTTTCAATATAATGTCCAAAACTCGATGATTATTCATTAAATTTGATTATTTCGAATAATTTATAATAAATATTAAAAAATTAACATATAGTAACTGTTAAAATAGTTATTATAGGAAAAGAAAAATGCATTAAAAAATAAAAGTAAGAATAGACTGTAAAAGTTAAAGTAAAAAAAATTACTGTGGAATTAAAAAAAATCGAGTTATTTATTAAACGCATTTATTACTTAACAATTTCGTAAATAAACGATGGATTTCTCTGTTTTATGGATTCCTGATAGTAAAAAACCAAAAGTTACTGATTAATACGTATATGGACCCAATATAGGGGCAAGTGTACGCATTTCCTGACAGAATCTGAAAACAGCCTCACCACGTGCCTTTACCCTGTGTTTCACGGTTCACTGAGCGAGTATATTGATGTGGATAGACGAGGTAGGTGATTGATGGGAAAGCCCAAAAAACCTTCGTCCAAAAAAAAAATCAAAAAACGTAGTGCCAATCGCTGTCCAAACTTCCTTCTACCCGAGTGAGCTTTTTTCGTCGGTTTTTTTTTTGGTCAATGGCTATTCGTCTATGACCAGAATCAGGTGAAAAGTAACAGTTTTTTCTCAGCATCTGGATGGAAAGATCCGGCAATCTGTTCTCGTTCGAATCTAGCCTCTAACTAATTCCTGCAAAGAATACTGCCGTTCACGGTTTTGTTAGACAGGGTGTAAGAAAGTGGAAAATTAGCTTTTAGGATTTGGAATGTCGTTTTTATTCGTCAGAAGATCACGTCCGTTTTTTATAACGATGGAGATTTATTTTAATTGATTTTATTTGTTTTGTTTATTTGATTTATTTGATTTGTTTGATTTATTTTATTGATTTTATTTGTATTATTTATTTTATTGATTTTATTAATTTTATTAATGTTATTGATTTTATTTGTTTTATTTGTTGTATTAATTTTATTTTTTTTATTTACAAGGTTTGCAATAACAATAACATATTTAGGTTTGTTTGGGTTATATTTATTCAAATAAAATTCATAAATAAAGAATTTTAGAATGAAATTTTGAAAATTGTATAATGAAATTTTTGAATTTTTGAAAAAATAAAAAAATAACCTTAATTTTTTAAGTATTCAGTATGTAGTGAAGGTCAATAAAATAAAATCAGCTCCGATATATTTCTTATCATCTTTACGCTTATCAACCCTTGTTACCAGCCGTGACGTTGTCTCGCTGAGAGCTAAAAATCCTGCGTGAAATGATAAGGGTAACGACCTAAATATCTCTCGTCGTGGGATCCAAGATGTCACGAAAACTTGGTGATTCTGGTTTCACTCGCAACGAAAAGTTCCTTTTGGCGGCGAGCAGCGAGAGAAATCTCGCACTTTCGTTACGTTCCCAATTCATCCTCCATATCCCTTTTCCACAGCTCCCGTTTTCTTCAAGGCTTTTTCCTACCCAGGAAACGATTTTCTGTTTGACTTGTTGGACCCAAGCTTGGTGCACTTATTCCTATCTGGCCTCAAAAGAGCGAATTGCGAATCTTATGTATTACTTTCGTTGGTGGGAAATGAAGTCGATCTCAAGTTTCTGATGGGAGAGTTGGATGAAATTTTAAAAAACTGGAATGTCTGTAGATCCTTCAATTGGAATGACGGTCCAACCTTTCGTTTCTGATCCTCGTTGAAATGTCATTTGTTTGGGTTTGTTTGGGTTCACTGGATGGATCGTCGTACAAAAAAAGTTTACCAAAAATAAAAATACCTAATTTGATAATAGCTTAACATTTCGAAATATTAATTTTACACGTTCAGTAATTATTCAAATTCAAAAATTTTTAAGTCCCAATTTTTCAAACTGTCCAACAAGAAATTATTCAATTTTTTATTTAATTTATATATTCAGATAATCTGATTATCACCAATTATTATCAGAAAATACGATATATATATATATATATATATATATATATATATTGAGTTTTCGAATGATTGCTGATAAATTCAATTTTCAAATAAAACTTTCACTATTTTATTGATTGATGAACAAATGCCACAATGTAGGTTATTTATAGTAAAATTTGTGGTGATTCAGTTCCATTCGTTTTGGAAGAAACAACGTCTGAAAAAGTTATTTTCTACAAGCGATCGTTTTAAATTCATAAGATTATAAATACTAAATTATATAGTGACAAATTGAAAAATAATCTATTCTATTAAAAAATGTTAATAATAAATTCTATTCCAATATTCTGTAATTTTATTATTATAGAATTAAATGTTAGAATTTTGGAATTTGTAATAAAATTATTCTTCATTTTTATAGAATATTATTTTTGATAAAATTATAATTTTTAAGATATAATGAGATCCAAAATTCTTTAAAAATTGTAAAAGTAATACATTATATTTGAAAAATTCCAAAATAATTTGATCAAGAATTATGAATTTTTGCGATTCGTGAAAGATTCGTGAAAAGAAAATTGATGATTTTTCATTTCAACGTTACATTTTTTGAAACGCTCCAAATAAAACCCAAACACCAAAGTAGATTATCATTGATGTTTCAAAACAGATAATGGGGATGCTGGATTCGGAAGTTTCCATGTAACGAGATATCTGCTATACGATTATACCAAACTCGACAATCATCACTGTGATCCATAAATAATCAAGGAGAAAATCATTTCGATCGCAAAACTCGTGATAAGATGCGTCTAACGATATCAATGCATTACGAAAAGTGTGATAATCGAATAAGAACCGAAAAAACCAATTTAGAGAAATCAAGAGAGACAGAATAAAGTGATGACGTTAACATCCATTAAAAATCTATTTTCGTCATTAATGACGAGACTGTAACGAAACATTGGAAAAAAACTGAATTTTGTGAATCTTCGTAAAAGTGTTAAAAGATATTTCCCTTGTGGTAGATGACGATAACCTTTATTTGGTTCATTCGTCATAAAGGAATGCTGGAAACCGAGCTGATGAGAAATTCACGAGCGTTCGAGTCATGCTTGAAAAGCTCGTTTTTGTGTCGTTCATTTCCAAGGGTATAATCAGCCTCTTCGCTGTAGCTTTTTCCATGAATAGCCAGTGAATACTCGTACCTTCGAAGTGTGGTGAAATTGTGCGTCAAATGTCTCGGAATCGCGATAGTTTCGAGTGACAGTGCTGGTACTGTAAAAATGGAAGTAGCTGATACAGAACTTTCGTCCCAACATTGGAGACTTAATGATCCGGACAAAACCGACGGAAATTCGTAATTCGCAAGATCGCGTTGCGAGGTGAAAACGTGATGGTGAAATCGCTAGTAATTCAGTAGAAAGAGGAAAAAAAGCAAAAAAAAAAATTTGAATAACCGGACTGGGCAAGGTTATCAAGTGGTTTTTACGATCGTCGAGAAATGGTACAGAACCGGAAACGAGTTCGCTCTGTATACTGCCGGATGCTCCTATGTTGAAACGAGCATCCTACGATCGTAGAAATCCGAAATAACGACACTGTGCTCCTCCACTGGTATTCCAAGTTCACCCAAACAGACGTCTGAAAACTTGGCTCTCGAAAGCGTTGAAAAATAAAATAAACCCAGAAGAACTCGAAAGGGACAACACTGGACGATCCATTGTAATCCAAAACCATCCCCGTTGAACGTAACTTACGATTGGAGATGCTGAAGAATCGTGAGGCATGAAATTTGTCCTCTCTAGTCACGGAGACGAGAAAGAAGGGTTGAAAAGACGAGAGGAAGAGCAAAAGGGACGAAGAAGACGAAGAAGAGGGAGAAGAAGAGGTATGGGTCAGAAGAGATGGGAGCTGGTTAACGGTTGACGTATATACGTCTATACACGATACAAAAAGAGAATGCAACAAACAGCTAATACCAAGCTAGGCTACTCTTATAAAGGAACTCGGTAATTATTAAGAATTTTACCGGAAGAGTGGTGTTTCTAACCAGGATGAGAAGCCATTAGAGTTTCAGCAGACTCTAACAGTGAAGACCGTTATTGGCTGATTTCAAAGGATTCATCAGTCGTTTCTCCAGGATTGTAAAAAAAAGCTGAGTGGGCCAGTAGCAATCGAGAGCGAGGAAAGTAGACTGAAAAAAGGTAGCTTCGATCAGAAGAAAAGAATTTCCGGAAGGGTTCTTAAAGTTCCTGATCTTCAGGGTAGGAAACCTTCGAAGAAATCCTTCGAATGACCAGCCAATCATCAATGACAACCCAACCCAATAAAACTCGTCGCGTCTGAACGCAGCAAGTGCTCCGCAGTAAAGCTCCGTCAATTCCGACGTCCCTGAATGTTCTGACGTTGCGTGACGCTAGGGTGTCGAAGTGGGGGGCGCGTGGTCTTGCTGCCTGCCGTGCGCCGGCGGCGGCGGGGGTGGGGGTGGCGCAGGTGTCTCGGCAGCTACCTCTGATACCAAGAGGTCAACTTCCGGACACAAGCACCTTCACTTCCATCATCATCATCATCAGCAACAAACTGCGGACTCCTCGGTTGCCAGTGCTGATGAACGCGCCCCTCTCGGTGCTCTTGATGAAGATTTAGACGATCTTGAGGACGAGGACGACGAACCCCGTGGCAAGAAAGAGGAAAAATCGGTACGCGAGGGCAACACTCAGCATAGGCTCAGCCCTCGTCTTCACGATATTGAGGAAGAGGACGATGAAGAAGGACGGTTTACGAAAGAAAGGTGGGTTTGCTTATACTTATTCTTAGAGGAGAGTGACCAAATATGGAATACCATTTTGATTTTTAGGCATAGGTAATTTGCACAAATGTTATAATTAAAAAACTTTTTGTCGTAATTATTAACAATCATATATTTGCACTTAAGTTTGTAACAAGTTTAGGTTATATTGATTAGTTTGAGGTAAGAAAAATGTTCAGAAACTAAATAACGATGAAGGTACCCCAATGGAATACTACAAACTGGAAAAAAATTGAATAGGTACCCCAAATATGGAATACTACAAACTACCCCAAACATGGAATACTACAAACACTATTAAAAATTAACCCAAACAAACCCAAATATGGAATACTACAAACTGGAAAAAAAATAGAATAGGTACCCCAAACATGGAATACTACAAACACTATTAAAAATTAACCTTAACCTACAAGAGACTCTTTGGAAACTTTAGTATAATATAGAAATGCACACGAACTGATCCGTTGGTCGTGCGGGCTAAGGCGCGGCTAGCGGCCAGTGGATCGGGACGTCCCGAGTTCAAATCCCGGGAGCGGTCGAGATTTTTCTTCGAAATTTTTTGATGGAACTCATTCCGCTGCCGGGAGGTGAACTGTGGACCGGCTGTACTGGCATGGGTTTTCCGCAGTTGCCCTATGCCCGTGCCAGAAATGGCACGGTCAATACGGTACAGAGGGGGTAAGTCGGCTGCGGCCGAAAGGGAGAGGAGGAATCAAGGTGGGGAGAAAAACAGGAAGAAATCGAGAGGAAAGGAGGGGACCGTAAAAACCCGAAGGGTGTACGGGATGGAACAACAATAAAAAAAAAAATTGAAAGGAACACAAATTATTTACAAAAATCGCAAATCCAGGTATCGCACTCTGGCCCAGCGCAATCAGTATGTGCCCAGAGTCCACATATGAGGCGTTGATTCATGTTTCTATATTAAGGGGGTATTCCATATTAGGGATACTATCCCATATTTGGTCACTTTCCTCTATACGTATTCTTGGGGATCATCAGATTTAGCTATGGAGAACAGCACTCGTTATACAATTTTCTAAGAGGTCCATAAGGGTTAGGTTACCAAAAACCAGATTTAGGGGAACTTTCCTAACCAATAGACAATCCCTAGATATTGATGGGAGAGACCTATCGTTCCACAGTTATTTTTAAACTGCTTCTTCGTAAATTCGATTTGAAGGAAGATTCGTTGAGGCATTTCGTAGTCACTGCTTCGCGTGCATTGCCGGTTGGATAGTCCAATCCACTTGTTCACATAGGAGAGAACCAATACTTTTTGCCACTCGAAGTGGATCTTAGAATTGGAAAAACGCTGTTTATTCGGTTTCCAATATAGTCTAATGAATTTGCTTAACCCAAACAAACCCAAACGAATACTTGAAGAATAGAGACTAGGCCAATCCAGCATGCTGCACAACTGGAATGGAATTCTTCATACGGTACCTTGTATAGTTATGCCTGATCAAGGAATACGCCTTCGTCCCAATCTAGATTGCACAGATTCGTCTGGATGGAGAACAAGAAAGCGAGATCATACGCTTAGCTCGAAATCTCGTCTGCTCCGAATGTCACATGGTGGCTCGACTTCCAATCCGTTCGACGGATATTGTCAACCCTTCCGCAATCTTGTGCATGCCTCTCTAGGTTTTGTCGTTTCTCTATTGGGAGTACCTACGTAAGTGGTATACGTGGAAACGTAGTGTGGGTTCGCGCATCGATAGTGTTGGATACACACGGTACAGGGAGAAGAGTGATAAGATTGTTCGTGTACATCAGTATGCGCTAGGTGTTGTACATAACAAACGTACATACGTATGTAACTATCGTCGGTCTAACCATGGTAGAGACTGAAAGAGGGAGAGAGAGCTAGGAAGTGATTGGGTGAACAGTACATCTTTCGTCATTCGTCATTGTCTGGTTGCACTCTTCCCAGCCAAATCCAGGACCCTCTTTTTTCGACCTAGAGTCAGTTTAAGGTAAATCTATGATTTTTCGTCTGAAAATAGAAAAATAGAATACATAGGTAGGTGTCTAGTCTAGAGAGCGAAAAACGCGGAAAATTGTCAATTTTTTTTCTCGCTTTCTATGCGAGATATAATAATACATTTTTATCCAGAACATCGGGTAAATCGTATACAGTAGGAATTTTTTTATTTTGTCCAGCATTTTGGAAAAAAATCGTAGAAGGCGCCAAAGTCGAGGCTGCAAAAAAAATGTTCCCATGGCGGACGGATAATCTCCGAAACTGCTCGATCGATTTTGCTAAAAGTTTGTACGATCCTTTATTAAGATGTTTCGTGTGGGAATTCACCACATTAACGAAAAAATTCACATTATACATATTTACAGGACATAAACAGTGCAAAAATAGGTCAAGGTTTTCGAACAATATTTTTCCAAAGCTGCCATTTATTTACTTATTATCGATTTTTATCAAGCGGTGGTAAATTACCACGTGGCAAACCTTCCTCTTCAAAATGACGTTTTTTGTTTTTGTTTAAGATTTGCAGATCCGGCGATTATCCGTCCGCCATGGGAACCTTTTTTTGCAGCCTCTACTTTAGCGCCCTCTAAGAATTTTTCATAAAATGCTGGACAAAATAGAAAACAGTTTTCCTACTCTATACTGTTTACCCGATGTTCTGGATAAAAATTTATTGTTATATCTAGCATAGAAGCGGAGAAAAAAATTTCCGAAAATTCTTCTCGTTTTTCGCTCTCTAGACTAGAAGACACTTACCTTAATATTTCCGTTTGAATCAATGACTGTCGTATTTCCTCGGTAAGATATGCTGCTTTTTCGCGGACATAACTCTGAATTGCTGTATGATAGTATCCAAAAAAATAAATTTTGTTTCCAATGAACTCCTACTACTTCAAAATTGTTAGACTGTATCCTGAAAGCTTTCTCGAATGGGCGATCGAATAGTCGAGTATGCATAGTTTCAGCATGGTGCTGGATATTCTCTGTGCACTTACCCTGAGTCAGTTGAGTCGAGAATGGCCTAGGATAGACGTTGGTTGAAAAGGGATCCACTCTGTGATCGAGATCCGGCGATGTAGTCGCCTCTGAAATCCAATCAACTGCAGTGTTCATTGCTGGAGTGAACCGCTCGGAAAAGTCAGCATCGCGCGGTCGACGGAATTAAATCAACCGGGTCTATCCGCCCACTTTGGTGCTAGTGATCAACACGGATACAGCGAAGGGAAGATTAATTCATAGACGAATTTCCATTATCGTTGTCATCCACTCGTTTACTGGGAATCAATTATTCACGTTCTAAACAAAGTTGCGCAGTTGCTTTCTCTGAAAGGTGATTGGTTGCTAGCACGTAATTTGTTGTTTCCTCAAAACGATAGGTTTTTTTTTCAAGATCTCTACAATATTGACGAATTATTTCGGTTGGATATCATTCTTACGATTTTTATAAATTTGATATCGCTTGTTAAGAGGGGCCGGATTCGATGGAACTAAATGAATTTTTTTCTCCACTTCTGTGCTAGATATAACAATACATTTTTATCCAGAACATTGGGTAAACCGTATAGAGTAGGAAAATCGTTTTTTATTTTGTCCAGAATTTTATGAAAAATTCGTAGAGGGCGTCGAAGTTGAGGCTGCAAAAAAAATGTTCCCATGGCGGATGGATAATCTCTGGATCTGCAAGTCTTAAACAAAAACAAAAAACGTCATTTTGAAGAGGAATGTTTGCCACGTGGTAATTCACGACCGTTTGATAAAAATCGATAATAAGTAAATAAATGGCAGCTTACGAAAAATATTGTTCGAAAACCTTGACCTATTTTTGCACCGTTTACGTCCTGTAAATGTGTATAATGTGAATTTTTTCGTTAATGTGATGAATTACCATACAAAACAACTCAATGAAGGATCGTACAAAGTTTTATCAAAATCGATCGAGCAGTTTCGCAAATTATCCGTCCACCATGGAAACATTTCTTTTTTTGCAGCCTCGACTTTGACGCCCTCTACGAATTTTGTCCAAAATGCTGGACAAAATAAAAAAATTCCTACTGTATACGATTTACCCGAAGTTCTGGATAAAAATGTATTGTTATATCTCGCATAGAAGACGAGAAAAAAAATTTTGAAAATTTTCCTCGATTTTCGCTCTCTAAACTAGAAACCTACCTTAATACAGCTACACAGTACTTCTCCTCTCCAAGTCGTGATATCAGCTAAACTTTTCATTTCCCAGCATTTCCATCCCAACGCTCGGTTGATAATACAATTTTCAATTCTTTTTTTTCGATTTGAAAAATTTGCGAGAAAACAGTCGTCCATCTATCGACTCGACATTGTCTAGCCAAAGATCATGAAACTCTGAAAAGCCGTTTAGGAATTCCATGGAAAACAATCACCCCGATCGTCCGGACTCGGCTTGTTAATCTTTCTCCGAGAAAGTTGACGGAGATTCCAAACTTCTCGATTCTGTTTCTGGATTCGGTGGTTCGTAACTCTATCAGTCATGAAACCTAGGGTATCAATCAGTTTGATTAGATTGACAAGCAGCCAAATGCAAGTTCAACAATCGGTCTTATTGACCGATAGTAGAGGTTAAGCCTGTTCTTCTCTGACGTTGAAATCTTCAATATCAACATACGAGCAAACGATGATTACGAAAACAGGAGATTGCCTTAATATTGCCGTGACTAAGGGTACTTCAATATTGACACTATCGGAAGCTGTTTCGAAATCGTAACTGGCAGTGAGCCTTCAACCTTCTCTACAGTTATGTATCTGGTCTGTTGGTGCATAGTCGAAGAGGAAATGGATTATAGCCCTGATAACGTATTAACTAATTTATCGTTGATTGCGAAGCTAACGGTTGGCTTCTATAATGTCAGTGAAGTTAGCAGAGCATTTCCCAGCAGAGCAAGATTAAATGAGACTTCTCTTGGCATGCAGTTGAGTTCTATAGTTCCTGATAGTTTTTAGAAATAGTTCTGTCGATTTAGCTATAAAAAAAAACGTGATTGAAAAAAATCATCTGCTAACTTCCGGTAGCAGATCATTTCCCAGCAGAGCAAGATTAAATGGGAGTTTTCTTGGCATGCAGTCGAGTTACATAGTTCCTGATAGTTTTTAAGAATAGTTCTATCGATTTAGCCAAAAAAAAAACGTGATTTTAAAAAATATATGTTGATATCGATATCGTACAGGTGTGATCTGCTGATGCATAGGTAGGAGTTCTGGGTCAATTCAATGATTCAGAATACAGTTCTAGCCTTCTTCTACGCATTTCGCAATAGTTCTGGCCCCCAGACGGTTTTAGCCAATGTCTGGTTGGGTCTAAAACTCAATGGTGACGATGAAACTACGAGGAGAACGATTGAACGATTTCTAGCGATCAAGGATCATCAGCTGACTCCAATATTAGTCAAAATTGAAGATAGTCATGATTGAAGTGTTATATAATTCGCGATAAGTCCATTTCTCGATCCAGCAACGCGATGATAAGCACAATTGTGTATCGCATGTATCACGAGACCAATTTTCTGCTTCGCTTGCCCACAGTGCCGCGTGCAATCGTTTAATTTTTCAATCGTAGTGTTATACCAACCGCTGCAGGGTTACCGTCGTTACTCGTCAACCTCGCTAAGCCCCGAGGTCGTTTGGCCATCTCCAACGATGGTTAATGTGATTTTCATTTGAATAGACGCTTAATTGTGCCACAAAGTGAGTCTCGAGACCCAACAATTGATTAAAAGCCTTCATTGATCGTTTCTTTGATTCCTCGAAGTTTTTACTCGCCCCGACTTGACGTCGCCTTTCGCTTAGTGGAACAACTGTGCACGGTGTTATCCTGAATTCACTGGTTTTGTCCATGTGCTGGTACCGATTATTGGGGACGTAAAGTCGACCTTGATTAAAAATGGTCTGCAAGTTTTTATCATTGGAAGGCGTTGGAAATCATTTTTTTATTCGAAACATTTTTTTTTCTAGCTGATTTCGAACTACGATAATCAATTGAGCATTTATTGGGATTCTCTTTTTGCGATTTATTATTTATATTTATAACGGTTTATTTTGAATAAATTATATGTCAGGACAGGAGTGAAATAGTAGGGGGGGGGGGGGGGAATACCAGTTTTTGGTCGTCCAGAGATTTTGAATGGTAGCTAGAAGTCCTTCATGCAAGATCCAATAGCGTTCTAGTCTTTTTAACATACTGAATAATTAGAAATCATTGTTACTAACAAAATATTCGTTGAGGAGGAACATCTTTAAGAGTAGAGACATTAAATGATAAGTAGGAGTCATTTTTACTGCGGATAAGTTGAGCTTGATGTTTGATATTGCAAATGTTTTTAATAATATTTTATGGAAATAATAATAATATTTTACAGAAATATTAATTATAATATTTTACAAAAATAGTAATTAAAACATTTTACAGAATTATTAATTATAATATTTTACAGAAGATTAATAATATTAATAATAATAGTTGACAGAACATTAACTTTGGTAATTGATATTGTAAAATTCTAAACTGCGATTATTTTCATACTGTACAAAATTTCTAATTTTATTCTGGGTTTATTCTAATTTTATAGTAAATATTGCAGATACGAGAAAATTCAAAATTAAACATTTCGTATTAAATTAGCATTAAAAAAAATTAAATTTGCTATTAAAATATAAAAAAAATAGCATCGTTTTGGAGAAATCTTTTATTGACAAGAGACATAATAAAATTCAATCCAGTTGCGTATTTACACAAGTCAATTGTTGACAAATGTCAAAAGTGTTTTATCATCAATAACGAATCCAGGTTTCAAGCTTTTTCAACACAACGAACCGTGTTTCGGAGTACGATATTTGCCCAGAAATTCAGAAACGGAGATGCACTCCTGAATCTTTTATAGCGACGTTAGAATTTCATAGGTAAAGTCTCCAATTTGTGTCTGAGATTCTCTTGGAGTTTTAGCTGATGGATATATGACGTTAGAAGGAAGCGTGAAATGAAACGATGCCCTCAAAGGGCTCGAGAGTCGGATTTAACCCAGAGCAAGAGAGAGAGAGATTGGGAGGAAAGCAGAGGTAAAGCTCTTTATCCGTGACGCGTCTGAATTTATTCGAACAGCCAAACAAGTTCCATTTCTTCTCCTCTTTTTTGAAATTTTTTAATTTTTTATTTCACCTAATTTCAGAAACGACGATATATTCTGCATCGAAAAAAATAAAAAATAATACAAATAGTAAAAGTTCGATGAATTGATTTTTTTTTTTTTCGTAGAAAAAGAATTTTTTGGCTGAAAAGGCTAAAAACAAATAGTAAATGTTCCAAAACTAGATTTTTTTCTGTTTTTTTCGTAGAAAACAAAATGTTTTTTGGCTAAAAAGGCTATAAAAAAATAATACAAATAGTAAATGTTCCCTAAATTGATATTTTTCTTTTTTTCGTAGGAAACTAATTTTTTTCTTTGGCTAAAAAGTCTAAAAAAACAATACAAATAGTAAATGTTCCATAAATTGATCTTTTTCTTTTTTTTTCGTAGAAAATAAAATCATTTTGGTTAAAAAGGCTATTAAAAAATAATACAAATAGTAAATGTTCTATAAATTGATATTTTTCTTTTTATCGTAGAAAACAGTTTTTTTTCCTGTAGCTAAAAGTCTAAAAAATCAATACAATTAGTAAATGTTTCATAAATTGATTTTTTTTTCGTAGAAAATAAAATCTTTTTGGCTAAAAAGGCTACGAAAAAAAATACAAATATTAAATGTTCCTAAAATTGATTCATAAATTAATTGTTCCATAAATTGATCTTTTCCTTTTTTTTCTAGGGAACAAAATCTTTTTCGGCTGAAAAGGCTATGAACCAAAAAATACAAATAGTAAATATTCCATAAATTAATTTTTTTCATTTTTCCGCAAAAAACAAAATCTTTGTTTTGTCTAAATAAGAGAAGCGTTTCGTAGATTATGATTCATGGTAAAATGTGTCAAAGAAATCCACCGGTTTTCCTTGTACGAATTCATGAGTTTGGCGAACGAATTCCGGTCCTTTAATGCTTCAACCCTGGGGCTTCCGAATTCTCGGTAAACGCCGAGTGGAAAAGCAATTCCAGAACTTGCATTTCGAGGTTTACACGTGTTCGTGAAGGGAGGCGTTTTACTAAAACGCGCTTATGCCCGTGTACAAGCTCAGGCGGGGGGGTGGAGGGGATAGAGAAATTTTGGTATTTAGGTCGACTGGAGATAGAAATCCTCGGGCTACGCCGAGTCGAATTAGCATAAATCTAATAATCTAATGATAGAAATTTCGTACTTGAAGCCTTCATGTATGGACTAGAGGTCGAATTATTATCGATGAATTTACTCTCGTTCGTAAATTCAATCGGGATACGTTCACTTTACCCTCAAAGTACGAGTGATAGCAACATTCCTGGATACATTGCATTTAACCTGTTGACGTGTCCACGAGCATAGCCAGAACACGAAGAATCTAACGAATACGAAACTTGGCTCAGGAATGGAATTTTTTTTATCACTTCTGCTCATTCGAGCATACTTACAAACCATATTCCATTCCAGAAACGTCGAGAGGGAAGAAGGAAAATAGAACAATTAATTATTTGTCCACCTGTTGGCAATTAAGGTCGAAGGAAAAGCAATTTATTTTTTATTACCATTGGATCTTATGCGTTATGAATTTGCATCGTTGGAACGTTATGAAAATGATTTTTTTTATTTTTATTTTTTTTCCGACTGACTGGAGCGAGGAAAAATACGTAAACTTTTTTTTAGAACTCTCATTGAACGATCTGCAACCTAGATTTATGAAGCATAATTTTATTTGATAATGTAAATGAAATAAAAAATCGTTGCATTTCAATTATAGAAAAATGACTATTTAAATAAAACTTAATTTTAATTTGATTAGTTTAAATTTAATTTCAATGACATTTGGTCGATTTGAAATGTAAATAGTTTAAATTCAATTTACACGACTATTTAAACAAAAAATTTTAAAAATTCAATTTTAATTTTTTAAACAAATTCGGCTGATAGGAAATACGTAATGTCACGCAAAGATTTTTCAGGATTTTTAGTTAGGTATTTGCAACCTAAATTTACAGAATATAATAATTTACAACAAAAATACCAAATGAAAAAAAAAACAATCATTGCATTCCAACGATGCAACGAAAATGACTAAAATTTTCGAATTTTTTTTTTAGTTCATGTTATAAAAATCGAGCAAACATTTTTTACGATTTTGGCAACCTAAATTAACAAAATATGATTTTATATATTAAGACATTTAAAAAAATGTATTGCAATCCTACAAGAAAATTTCAATTATTTTGAAAATGAAAAGAGATAATAGTAGACATATTTTCGGAGAATTGGAACGTACATTTTAATTGATCGATATTAATTCGCATGGAAAGAAATAGGACGCTCGTATAGGAAAACGCTGTTGTTCTCCAACAAGCTTCGTCGAAGGGTCGAATACTGAAACGCGCGTATGTGAATGGGTCCTATCTGTCCGGATTCGAAAGTACAGAAGAGAATGAACAATCGATCGAGTCCGTCAGCTTCGACGCGATAACTCGGAATAATGGGAATTCCCTGGCTGACGCGATCTCAAGAAGGAGAATCTGTAGGAGAGGAGAAGGCTTGCATATGCGGTGCAATACAGGAACACTGGGAAGAAAGGAACGTGGCAAAGATAGGGAAAACGTACGGAGAATAAAGATGAAAAATAAATGGCGTGGAAAAATTCGGATTCGAAAACAGTGCTCGAAGATATATCACTGGACATCGACAAGTATTATATAATATATTCAGACACCTTCGTAGTAATTTTTTTTTTCATTTCCGTTTTTTCCCCCTTTTTTTTCTTAACTTTATTTTTGGTTTGGGTTTGGGTTTGGGTTTCGCTTGCTCTAATTATTTTTTTACCTTCATTTTTGGTTTGGGTTTGGGTTTAGGTTTCTCTTGCTCTAATTATTTTCTTAAATTCATTTTTGGTTTGGGTTTTACTCGCTCGAATTATTTGCTTAACTTCATTTTTGGTTTGGGTTTGTTCACTTTCGCTAATTATTTTCTTAACTTCATTTTGGGTTTGGGTTTGTTTGGATTTTACTTGCTCGAATTATTTGCTTAACTTAATTTTGGGTTTGGGTATGTTTGGGTTTTACTTGCTCGAAGTATTTTCTCAACTTCATTTTTGGTTTGGGTTTGTTTGGGTTTTACTCGCTTGAATTATTTTTTTAACTTCACTTTGGGTTTGTTTGGGTTTCGCTTGTGTAAATATTTTTTCAAATTCATTTTTGGTTTGGGTTTCATTTGCTCAAATTATTTTCTTAACTTCTTTTTGGGTTTGGGTTTGTTTGGGTTTCCCTTGCTCCAATAATTTTCTCATCTTCATTTTGGGTACAACGTGATTTTGTTGGTTCTGATCAGCCATCAGATATTTAAAAAATGAAAAAAGAACCTCATTTTTGTTGCATCGTTCAAATTCAACAAAAAAATGTTCTCCCATTATCATTATTATCAGAGATTAAATTTTGTAAATTTAGATCGTAGCTCGCTGGCGGAGAATCCTAAAAGAAAAAAAAATGACATTCTTTCGACCAAAAAAGAGGGCACTCATTTCCATAGTGTTATTCCGGAAGAGCGTTACTTCTAGTCTTATCATCAGTGGAACGACGTATTAAAGCTACGTGGATAGTCGAGTTCGTTACCATAATCTCTTCTCGTTTCCGAGTGCATTAGCCCGCGTACATTGTGAAATAAAAAATGTAATACTCAGGCAGGACGGGTTATTCCTTGAGAGTAAAGGAAGTAGTTTGAATTATAACGAGACGAGAAGCCAGTATCTACTGGCGATGAGCCAGGAGAGTCCCTCTTCATCCGTCTTGGTTTTTCGGTCTGGCCAACTCAACCACTCATTCTCACCAGCGAAATATATCGCATTGACGAAACGATAATGCTGCAGGCTCGAACTACTTAGTCCCGTTAAAGTTCATTTATGGCGTCGTTAAGTTTTGACCTCGTTGCGCCAAGTGCAAACACGCACGGGCACACATGGATGACCTTTGCTGCACTTTGTGGTCCGATGTTCGCTGCGGCGCACTTTCCAACCTAGACGATGTGTCTACTCGTCATTTATCTTGTCCTTGTCCCCCCTCCACCCATCTGGGCAATGCACGCGAATGAAAGACGTTATCAGTTGATATCAGTCAAAAACTTACGACCTTAAATTCAGGTTCGTTCCAACTCTGAGAAGAACCCTTTAGCTGTATGAAGACAGAAAGCTAGGAAAAAAACGTTGATAGCAGTGAAAAAAGTTCGTGAAATTTAGGGAACCCAAACAAACCCAAACAGGGTTTTAAATGTATTTATGCTCTACTCGTCATCAA
>JAPYZJ010004955.1:2500-12491 GCA_030522765.1 Ophioninae sp. B BG-2022a
CGCTGGAGAAGTCACATCCTGATATTGGGTGCCTTTTTCCGAACTGTACTATTTTAATCACACCTACGTATTCGCGTTGTTTTAAATACCTTTTAGGTTTTTTCATTTTTTCAACGTTTTAAATATTTTTAGAAACTCCGACGAAAATTAAGCCATTTCTCAAAAAGTGTAGATAAAATGATTTTTTTTAAAAAGATGTTTTACATTTGTTGCGACAAATTTTCTCGAAACTGAAACTCAGTCGTGTTCGACTCGAAATTCACTCGGAATCGCCGTTCGAGATCGAAAGTCAAATTTCTCGTAATCAAAAAAGGTATCCCCTACTTTTTGTAGGGGATACCCGCCCTACTTGTGTCCCCGGTCGGGGAGACCGGGGACAAAAGTAACGGCGGGTCGAAAGTAACAAACGTTCTGTAGCTTTGTCTAAAAGCTACAGAACGCGGGCGATCGTTGGTTGTCAGCTTACACTACCCCCCGCGCATGAGTTCAATCTCTGCGCCCGCGATAATTTGTTCATTAACTAATTATGAAGAAGTACATTTTTCTTCATGTTCGACTGGATAGAAACTCGAATCTCAAGTTAAACTTAATTAGGAAGCTTATTGTTTTTGCACTATAACTTTGAATTAAATGATTTGATTTACTCTTGTGTTGTTTTTCATTGTATTTGTACATTGGGCAGAACTAATATGGTGTCAGTTTCTACCCACGCCTTGTTACTTTCGCCCTGACCATGGGGTCCAAAGTAACAATCTCCAATTTTTTTCTACAGCTTTATAACAATCAGAAACCGAAATATATTAGATAAAATTATAAAGCACAAGTTTAGACCATAAACGAAAGTTTAATATAGCTATATTTATTTTATCGCAAATGTTACAATTGACGAAAAATCGGGCATGGAGTATAAACTGTGACTTTTGTCTCCACTTTCCCCTATTTCAAATGCCGTGAGTGTGTTTGGATTGATTAGTTTCGTATTAACCCAAACGAACCCAAAACCAAACATATGCAAACATAGAACCAGAAGGAGAAAGAGAAAGAAGGATGGGTCCGGTATGGCGAGGGAAGTGAAGAACGGGGGCAATACCCATTATAGTTATAACTCAAACCCAAACGAACCCAAATTAACTCAAACAAACCCAAAGAACCCAAACAAAAAAAAAACAAACCCAAACATAAGGAATTAGAATTTGATTTTTGGCCGTGATTCTACCGGTCACCCTATATATACCAATTTTTACACCCGCACATCGAAACGTATAAACATTTTATTCGATATCACAGATACGTATATGCGGGGGGTTGGTGCGGAGATACGAAGATTCGCCGAGGCGTGCTTCAACAATATTGTACGTGCGAAAGGGTGGGCGCTGGCATTAATCATTCCTGCGGTAGTATCAGCCCTTTCTCGCTAGTAAATAAGGAGCCACTATCGCGTCCGTGAACGAGACTCTGAAAAATACAAATCGAGAGAGAGAGACAGAGAGCAGGATATCGAAGAGTCACGATTGATCGGGTGCATTACAGGCGCGTACAATCAAGCCAAGGTTAAGTACACAAATCGACCGAGATATACACCGGGCACTTTAATCCGTGATACCAGCCAAAAGAAAAGAACTAAAAATCAGAAATAAAAGATCGTTGTTCCGCTTCGGTTGATTTTCAATAACAATAAGGATTCGCGATTACGCGTAATCCACCAAAAGTCACGATTGCACAGCCGCTAATGAACATTCATTAACCCTGATTTATCGAGGGCGATGAGAAAATTGTTTGGGTTTGTTCGGGTTTGGTATGACCTTTGATTGGGATCGACTACAAGTCAAAATTACACATCCGCAAAAGAGAATTCATTACCTCTGATTTATCGGGGGCGATGAGAAAATTGCTCGGGTTTGTTTGGGTTTACTACAGCCTTTGCTCGTAATCGACCAAAAGTCACAATTACACATCCGCAGATGAGAATTCATTACCCCTAATTTTTCGGAGGCCATGAGAAAATTGTTCGGGTTTGTTTGGGTTCGTTTGGGTTCACCAAACGAACCTTTGCTCATAATCGACCAAAAGTCACAATTACACATCCGCAAATGAGAAACCATTACCTTTGATTTATCGGGGGCCCATGAGAAAATTCGTCGAGTCTCGATCCTTTTTCAGTGTATTTAAAAGGCGTCTTGAGCAATTTGCAAACTTAATAGTTGTATATACGATAATATGCGGGGTCGCGGAGCGAGGGAGGGAGGAGGGGGGGGGGTGGAGCCCGATCAGACCCCGTTGCACGCACGCATACGTAATATTAGCGCAGCATACTCATCCGTGCTCTCCCGAATGAAAGAGGATCACCGGATACATATTTACCTATAACGCACCCCGAATAAGCCACAGAACGGTTCTCACGCAGTTCGCGTGTGCAACTCTCTCGCGGGAGGCCCGGTCCGGGGAATCAGGCTCGCGATGAGAGACAGAGAAAAGACTCTCGAAAATACGAAAAAATCGAAGAAAAAGTAAACTTTTGGAAAAAATGAAGGGGGAAGAAAAAGATTGGTTGGAATCGGTTGGACGGCGAAGATTCAGTGATTGGTAGGCCTTGCCGAAAGTCTACTGGGACCGATGAAGACCGAGGCATGCCAATAACTGAATTTTTGCTTAGAAGCTCAATTATCGTGTTTTCTTTGGGTTTCTTTTTATCCGAAAGTCAGCGATACCTTCTTCGTGGCCTATTCTACGAGAGGGAGGGTGAGAGGGGCGGTGGGGTGAGAGAGAGAGAGAATGAGGTTATGTTTGTAGGGATGGATATAAACGTTCGTGGGGTATATTCGAACGAGCTTAAACACAGGTCACGGGTCCCTCCTTTGCGTGTGTATGCGTCACGGTATACACTTTTTGCAGGATATAGTTATAGGTAGTGTGCAAACGTTTATTTGCAACCTGTGCGCTCGGTTGGTACAAAAGTCATCGTTAGAAGATTCCACACGTGCGCCGCTCGCGCAAATTCGCTGGCGAACTGGTCTTTTCTTTAGCCTCTTTCTCTCCGTTCGGATCGTTTTGTTTCCTCCGCACCGGGCAACTCTTTTTTTGCCTTCTCATAGCTCAGGGAGACTCATCGAACTCTACTGCACGTTTTTTTTTAATCCGTCAAGTATATACGCGTCGGTACAATTTGTTTGGGTTTTTTAAAAATGATTTTTCGTTTTTGTCTAAAAACTCGAAATGAGTCGAGCTGTGTTTTCGCGATTCTTGGAATTAGTTGCGCTCAGACGGACACACTGGCACGAAATCCTCCAGGTGTATTGTCGAGAATAGTGATAGCTGGGCAATTCCGGTCAGTTAGGGTTGATTCGAGAGCCCTAACCGAACTGGGGACGCTCAGACCGCGTTTGTTCACAATTTTGGGCAAAGTCGACTGGTCGTCAGCGATTTGATCGACGACGACTGGTCACCAGCGAGTTGGTCGATGACGACTGGTCCCCAGCCATTTAGTCGACGACGACTGGTCGCCAGTAATTTGGTCGCCTGCGACTGGTCGATGGCGACCCGGTCAACGGCGACTGGTCCACAGTGAATTGGTCGACGATGACTAGTCACCAGTGATTTCGTCGACGACCAAAATGTGGTCGGTGGCGACCCACAGGAACCTAGTCGATCATCGCAACCGTTCGGATGCACGCCTTTGGTCCTCGTCTCAGCCCGAAACATGGCATAATGGTTTGAGACCGAAACGTTCTCTATACGAAATACAAAACTTCTATTGAATTAAAAATTATATAGAGTGTTCCTGAACTACTAGTTTTCCGTAATTCTTTTCATCACAAAATATTTTTCTTCTCTAATTGTCACGGGTGAAAAATTGGCCGAAATTTTTCGAGCGAAGTCGTCCTTTTTTCGCTTTTGCGCTCGTGATCGTAAATCCCTTTTTTCCTTCTTTCGCGCAATACTTATGGCAGCTAATGTTTTCAACTCTAATCACGCAAATTTTTATTCGGTCAATTCATTATTACAACTCTAATTATCTGAAACAAGGATAGATTCTAGGTGTGCAGGGTTATTGCTTGTCATTAGTCGGTCCTCAAGCGACGAGCCATTAAGGTTTCTGCGTGAGTGTTTCTATTTTTTTCAGTATTATTATTATTGTTATCATTTTTCTACTCGGAATCTTCAACGTTACATCACCGCGGTCAAACTTTTTGCGCAACGTTCAATCCGAAATTTCACGCTCGTTTATCACGCTTTCGAACAAAAATTAATTACTTGATAAATACGGCTTTAGCGTAGCCCTTAACGAGTCCGCGAAGATTCGCGTCGCAATTACATCCAATGATCGTTTTCGTATCTCGTTATTTCGCAACCGTTTATCCATGGACTATACAATCGAGATAACTCAGAATTTATATTCGATCGATCCATAATCCTGACGAAAAACCGATTGCCAAACCCAAACACCTCCAACAGACTCCGCTAACCGGTTCGACCAAACAAAAGTATCTATACCAACTCTCCTTCTTTCACCAAACCTTCGAAGTTATGCCAGAGTCGTTTTTTTTCTTTCGAAAAGTCTAATCCAATGACACATTACGTACACGCGATCTTTCGCTGCTCCAATTATTGCGTTCATTATATAATTATATGTTATTTTCCCGAAATGAAATTGCTCAACTCGCGGAGCTCGAGAAAAATACAAAACAAAAGTAAAACAAAAAATAAAAAGAAAAATCGAATGCATTTTTATTACGATACCCGTCTCTCCGAGATCGTAAAATTCAAAGATGGCGCGAGCACTCGTCCCAACGAATTACCTATACGCCTTACTACACATAGTTTCGGAGATTCACCTGTCAGTGCGACCTTCGTGCGAGTCCGCGAGTCGAGGACGCCGATACAGGTAAAACCATATATAAAAATACATACATACATATACATACAAACCCAAACAAACTCGTATACAGGGTGTCCTAGAAAGCAATGATAAAATCCCAGGTTAAAGCCAAACAAACCCAAAAAATCCAAACAAACTCGTCTACAGGGTGTCACAAAAAGCAACAACGAAATCGTAAGTGTAGAGCCTCGGTAAAAGTATCGTAAGTTTCGAGATGGCCGCTCTGTTTGGGTTTGCTTGGCTTTAACCTGGAATTTTATCATTGCTTGTTGGGATATCCTGTATACGAGTTTGTTTGGGTTTCACCCGGAATTTTATCATTGCTTTTTGGGATACCCTGTATACGAGTTTGTGTGGGTTTGTTTGGGTTTAACTTGGGATTCTATCTTTGCTTTTTGGATAACCTACATGCGAGTTTGTTTGGGTTTGTTTGGCTTTCACCTGGAATTTTATCATTGCTTGTTGGGATATCCTGTATACGAGTTTGTTTGGGTTCAACCCGGAATTTTATCATTGCTTTTTGGGATACCCTGTATACGAGTTTGTGTGGGTTAGTTTGGGTTTAACTTGGGATTCTATCTTTGCTTTTTGGATAACCTACATGCGAGTTTGTTTGGGTTTGTTTGGCTTTCACCTGGGATTCCATCATTGCTTTTTGTGACACTGTGTGTACGAGTTTTCTCCGGTTTGTTTAGCTTTAACCTGGAATTTTATCATTGCTTTTTGGGACACCGTGTATACGAGTTTGGTCTTGGGACTACTTGTAGAGCCATCGGTACAGAGCACGCTGGTTTCTTCTCGATTCTCGAACGACTGCTTCCAGGCAGTAGGGGCCGCCATTATGTAGTAGTAAATATCGTAACGACTGTTTACGGGGCGACGAGCTCATAAGGTTTCGCTCTCCCTCTCTTCTTTCTCTCCCTACTGTTATCTCTCGCTACATTCGAGAGAAAAACGTTAAGGGGGCGGTGAGGAGGTGCGGAGGCGGGGGAGGGGGGGGGGGAGTGGCAGTGGTTCACAAGAGCGCGCCTTAACCACGAGTAATTATGTAATTGCCGAAGAATTACTTACCGGGGACCGGCGGTCTCTCCCGGTCCATCATTCAGTGACATTCCCGAGGCTTTTTTACGGCGCCGTGAGTGGCGGGTCGTCCTCGCCGTCTCTTATGACGCCCTCTCCCCCTCTTTCTCTCGCTCGTTCTTTTTTACAGCGGTGAAGGGGAGGGGGATGGTGCGGGGAAGAGGAAGGGGAATGGGGGATTTCTCTTTCTCTGTATACCTGTGTACGATTTTTCTCGGCCTGAGATAGACCGAGACGAGCTCGAATGATGGAAGGGTCTCGCGGTTCACGGATACTGCACCGCGGCAGAAGTCAATGTTGCGGGTTTCTGGGGGCGGGCGCTGATACGTCGCGACAAACGGTGAACGTTCGTGTCACGTATTTTTCACGATTTGCCAATGATAGATGGATTTGATTTTTCGGTACTCGTGAGAAAGGAATATGCCCTTTGTGTTTCAGTTTTAGAAAAAAAGAAATATGTTTTGGTTTTCTGTATTTTTGAAAAATAAAAAAAATAAGAAGAGTTTTTTTCAAGATAATAAATACCTTTTATTTTTCTGTATTTTTTAAAAATGAATATGTTTTATTTCTCAGTACTCGAAGCAGAAAGAAATCTATTTCGTTTTTCGAGTACTGCCGTCGGTCGGCGTTCTTGCCGACGCGTTGAACGTGCAATGAAATAGAAATGATTTATAATTTGCTTATCTATAATTACAAAAAAATAATTTATTTCATTATTGAAGATCCCATGAGAAAAATGAAAATTACTCGACGAAAAAAAAGGTTTGTAAATTTTTGTAACTCAGTTAATTTTCTATAAAGTCTTATCACTGAATAAATAATAAATAATAGTTAAATATTCCAGAGAAGTTATTACAACAACTATTAATTCAGGATTCGTAATAATAATAAAAAAACTAAACAAATTCTTTTTTTCAAGAAACGTAACGGTTTATCTGAAATTAATTATTATACTAAATAATCGGTACATACATTAATTATAACTTATTGAATGTCATATTACAAGAAGTTACGATCAAGATTTCCTAAACATAAATATTGACTGCTCATATTTGCTAGCTTTCTAATTTCACTTTGCTTCAACGATTAAAAATTTGAATTTACAAAAAAGAAAATTAATGTCGATTATTCATTCGCCTCATCCAATTAAATATACAATTCGCCACAGTAAAAACCATCAAAGCTTGTTCCGGTTCGTTAGAATCTAGAAAGGCTTTGTCTAGGTCTGACCCAGTCGGTATCCGATATCATTGCGACCGTGAATATCGCTTCGAAAGATCGGCGCCAAAAATGAATAGGCTGGGGCAGGTGTCGTCGAATTGTTTTTCCATGAAGGAACTGTGGACCTTCCTGGAGGGGCGAAAGGGAAAGGGGTGGGGGTAGGTTACGGTCAAAGGCCTGAGACTCTGTATATAAATATATACGCACTTCTCAGCTCAAAATCGAAACTCCGATGTACATATATACAGGGTGCACCATTTAACGAGACGACCCGAAATATTTCCACTGCTATTGGGGTTGATGAAAAAAAAATTGTATGTAGGTCCATTTTTTGCGGTCTAGCAATCATTAATGGTTTTCTAACCGGAAACAATATGTTTTTTTTTATTATGACTTTACGACATCTACTGATTTTATGAAGACTATTATTTATTTACAACATATTTCGAAAATATTTATTTATTTACTTGATTATATTTATTTATAAATTAAAAAATCGTTTCAAGGTCACGGTATGACAGGTCGTTGGATTCGTCTTAAAATCAGTTACAACATGGTAATAAAAAATGTTCCTATTTGAAAACCCATTGATGACCTTGAGAAAACGAAAACTATGACCTTGAGAAAAATAAGTTATTTATTAATGCATTGGCCCTTTGAAATCGATCAAATTATTTTTCAACATTTTTATCGTCCCTGCAAAGGAAACTGTGATATTTGGGTGTTGAAGTTTAGCGGGCCACCCTGTATAGACGTATGGATCCATTGACGCGTATCGTTGCGTGTCCGTCAGTGACAGCGAGGTTTTCTCGCCGCAAAGACCAAGAGACTCGCTTTTGTTAATCGAGGAATCGAATGAACGAGCACAATAGCCGAAAACTTGTCACGTCCTGTCTCTTATACGGGTAAACTCGACTAATAAAAAGGAAAAGAAAAATGAAAACGGCACAGACTGTTTTGCGGGCGAAGATACCAGATGGTCGGATGCGTTGGGTGAAAAATAATGTAAAAAAAAAAAAATAAAGAATCGCGTGCGTTTGTCACTGTGTGTCCACCTGTGACGGTTTTTGTTCGCGCCCTCCGACGGATGAGGGACCGGAAAGCTCTGCGGTTTTTCCTTCGCGGAATCTCTGTGTCGCGAATCCGATTCGTCCAAGATTTTTCGACACTCCTGAATTGTCGTTGATACGAAAGAGCCTCGCTAAAAATGCTATTTCTCATTGGCTGAGACTCATGGAATTATGTGTTTGTTTGGGTTTGTGTGGGTTAACACCGTGACTTTGTACGAATATGAGAAAAATACCGCGATTTTTGTATCTCACCGATATCACTTTATTGTTTATTTATGCCGATTTTATTTATGATACTTATCGGTATAACACTTTTGTTTAGACTTTT
Organism: Ophioninae sp. B BG-2022a; assembly: GCA_030522765.1. Lineage (NCBI taxonomy): Eukaryota > Metazoa > Arthropoda > Insecta > Hymenoptera > Ichneumonidae > Ophioninae sp. B BG-2022a. The sequence continues at coordinate 11,076 of JAPYZJ010004955.1, forward strand.
AACGTAATGTAGTTGAATTTTTAATATAATAGTTTAATTTATTGATAGGTATCATATATATATACAGGGTGGCCGGTTAATTGACATCATAAAAAAAAATTTAGATTCGGCATGTCGTGGGGAATCCGAAACACCCCCATGTATGTTATGCAATCTTTTATAGTTCAGGAGTTATGAGTTTTTTTCAATTTTTTGAGGAATGTCGACATGACCAGTTCTAAAAAATTCCAAAAGAAAAAGCAAGAGACTTTTCAGTTTTTTTTTGTTGTAACTAAATTCTTATGAGTTGCACTTTTATGCATAAAATAATCAGCTTCGTAGCTTTGATCAAAGTTATGAAAATGTTGGACTGAAGTTAAAAATTCACGTTCCGTGAATTATGACTTAAATTTTCAACTGTACATTAAAAATCCAAACAGGTGACAAAATGATTTCTTAGTTAGTGTCAGAAATGCACCAGACTCTCAGCTTTCATAATAATACAAAAAAAGTGGTACTTAATGAGGAAAAATTTACTAAAATCAGTCTTCAAAGGCAGCAAGGTGGAAAATCCTTAAAATTATGGAACTTATTAAAAAAAAATATTCCTAAGGCTAATTCATGATTAGAGAATGCTGGAAATCTATCGAGTCGGTGGGGTAACGACAGTTTTAAGTGAAAAGTTTAAAATTTAGGTCATAATTCACGGAACGAAAATTTTTAACTTTGGACCAGCATTTTCATAACTTTCATCAAAGTTACGAAGCTGATTATTTTATGCATAACAATGCAACTCATAAGAATTTAGGTACGAAAAAATGACTCTGAAAAGTCTTTCGCTTTGTCTTTTAGAATTTTTTAGAACTGGTCATGTCGAAATATATTCTAAAAAACTCTAAAAAAAAGAAAGAGACTTCTCAGAGTCTTTTTTTTGTAACTAAATTCTTATGAATTGCATTTTTATGCATAAAATAATCAGCTTTGTAACTTTGATGAAAGCTATGAAAATGTTGGTCTAAAGTTAAAAATTTTCGTTCCGTGAATTATGACTTAAATTTTTAACCGTTTACGTAAAACTGTCGTTATCCAACCAACTCGATAGATTTCCAGCATCCTCTAATTATGAATTAGCCTTAGGAATGTTTTTTTTTAATAAGTTACATTGTTTTAAGGATTTTCCACCTTGCTGCCTTTGAAGGCTGATTTTAGCAAATTTTCCCTCATTAAGTACCACTTTTTTTTTGTTATTATGGAAGTTGAGAGTCTGGCGCATTTCTGAGACTAACTAAGAAATCATTTTGTCACCAGTTTGGATTTTTAATTTACAGTTGAAAATGTAAGTCATAATTCACGGAACGTACATTTTTAACTTCAGACCAACATTTTCATAACTTTCATCAAAGTTACGAAGCTGATTATTTTATGCATAAAAGTGCA
>JAPYZJ010004956.1:0-12491 GCA_030522765.1 Ophioninae sp. B BG-2022a
TAAATAAAAAAAAAAAAACAGAAAATAAAAATATTATGTACGCGATCACACGAGTTAGTAAACTTCGAGCCGCGTTCACCTGGTTCACAACCTGGCAACCATGGACGAGGGAACGGGACGAGCGCGCTCACCTTGCGTATATGCTACACACTAAAAAGCCCTTTTCACACAACGTCGATCCACGATTCGATATCGATCGCGATGTTTTCTCCTCTCGCTTTCATCAATTATTGTTTCACTCGCGTCTCTTGTCGCACTGATTATATTTTCAACTCCCCCGATCGACAAACGACAAATCGCGATCTTGTAAACTTGTTCGCACGACCGCCAAACGCTCCCCACGGCGGATGGAATGCAACTCGAAATCGCGGCTCGAAACGCGTTCCGATGAAGCCCACCAAGCGCACTACGGCGTTCTCCCTCTCTCTCTCCCCCACCTACTGACGCTCGAACGAACCGAACGGGGCGAGAAATATTTGAATAGGAAGAGAACTGGAGGACCGGTGCTGCCATCGGACGGGGTCGACGCGGACTTGGACGCTGAATCGCCACTTAACACTGCTGCCATCTTTCGCACGACCCAGGAAGCGACCGTGCGATTACTGTAGGTAATACGGTACTTTCCATAATCGTTATCCGCAGTCGGTAATTTACCATCAGTTTTCTTTAGCGTTATCTCAAAACGGAAAAGCGTCCCTCCACTTTCCTTTACGTATGAAAAAACGCGAAAGGTTCAACCATAACCTACAGGTTCGCCTACATAACCTCATTTTTATAATAAACGTACTATTTGATAAACTTATGGAGAAAAAGGCAACTTTAAAATACGACATGCCTGCTAACCATCTCGTAAGTTTTTCAAATTCAAGGCTCATCTGCATCAACCGTTTATTGTTGTTCCATGTCAAAGCATCATCGGTCTCCGGCGGCTGATACAAATTGATTTTTTATCATTTTTCAATTGATTAACTTTAAAAGAAGAAACCGAGGATTTTGCCTCCGAGATGCTTCCGCCTCGCCTCTTCGTGGTCCATGATTCCCCCGCTGGTTGTAAGGACGACATAGCTAGCAAATAAATAAGATAGGTGCTCCGGTTACTCGCAGTTGCTAAATCAAACTGCTCGCTCGCTTTCTCTCAATTCTTCCATAATCAGCAGCATTTTTAAATTTACCACATACGTGTAATGACAAAAATTATCAATCACCGCAATGAGACAAAATGATTTTTTTAAATCACACTGATGAAGCGGCTAAAATAATCAAATATAATTAAACATAATAAACGTATAAATAAGCAATACAATAACCTCATACTTATACCCATAAACAGCAAATAATGAGATTGTAGATTGCATTATTAAGATGAAATAAAAATCAGAATTTCTGGAATCCTGAAATTTACTTTTCACAGAGCACATATTCACTTATAGACCTACAAGTAAAATTCTTGAAAAAATCTCCAATATAATAATTAAAAAATAGGAATTGTTATACAGATATAACTCTCCGGTGTGTCTCAACCACACAAACTTGAACAGATAAAATAATGAAACATGATTGAAAAGTTACTGAAAATGTCACAATGATCAATGAGACATACACAGCAAAAAAATAATTTAAATGCACATTTTAAAGCGATTTTTTAAAAGGTTGGAATTAAATCGTTACAATATGTACCTAAGCTCTCAACAGAAAATAAAGTACCATTTAACAGCAAACGAGTCTAGCACTTTGGACCATCGTCAAAAAATGAGCAAACTTCTTTGCAACATACCCGAATTGACGAGAAGGCAGAAGATTGTTCGTCCACTTCTCAATGTCCGTAATGGGAACGTCGAATCTTGGCGAAATGACGCCACACTTGTTGAGTCTACCCGACAGGTTGACGACGACTTTGCCGCTACGATGATCATCAACGATTTCGAATTCGCCGATGTAGCCTGCGACGAAGAACGCAACGACGGGTAACAGGGATGCCAATAATGACGGACGATGCCAATAATGTTTGACGAATGATAATTACCGTGCTTCATCATGACAGTGAGGAATTTAACAATGACTTTAGAGCAGGGTCGCAGAAGGACTTGCCTCTTGCCGCGCTTCTCGGCATTGTTGATCGACTTCAGGGCATCGCTGAGTACGTTCATACGAACCATGGCTGAAAAGAGACACAGTTGTCATTAACCTCTTACCCCTCTCGCGTTCACTAGTTGACAACGACGCCCGAGAAGCGTCCGGCGTTTTTACGGCAGACAAAAAATAATTCGAAAAAACATAATTAAATTTTCGAATTTTTCAAAATTTCGGCAAGAAAAAGGATGCACGTATGTTGAACTCGTGGAAAATGGAGACGAGCACTTTTGTCGGCACTCCACACGCACTCCGTACGCGACACCGCGATACGACGAAAAAATCGGTTAATGACGAAAAATATGGACAGCCTAGTAACTGGACGATCCCGCGGATTCGATCCTGCCGCAAATTAACGCTCGATGCACTCTTATTTTGTGTGATTACCTGCGATTTGTGATTGTTTATCACACCGACAGACACGTTAGGTTATCCGAGGGAAAAAGAAAAGGATTCGGCACGCAGGAAGTTCGGGTGGCGCCGACTCGCGAACGCGCTTCGAAACAACCGACGCGTCGCGACATCTACCGGATCTTCGCGATAACGATTCGAACCCACGCATGGTTATGTAGAGTTCGATCGATATATTCGGTTATCCGGTTTATCTAATAACGATAATTTTCGTTCAAACTTCATGTTTGGACTCTGCATTTATTTTTATCCGTTATTTATTTCAGAACCCGTTATCGATGATTCAAAATTTTATTCAATTTTGGACGTATTTTGTGCCTGGCGGTTTTTTATTTTCTGGGATGACCTTCAACCTCAATTAGCTATTTAGTGGCCTGAAACGTGCTGCACGTGCCCCGCGATCCTTCGAGGCACGCCGACTAACCTCTCTTTCTCAGTTACTTCCTCGTCGTTAAAAATGACGGAAAGCGATGATGATGAGCCCCGTTTGAGTGAAACAACCCTCGCAGCTCTACAGGATTTTTACAAAGAACGCGAAGAGCGTGAAAATCAGTTGAACAAAATATTGACCGAAACTGGCGAAGCCGCGGACGTCACTTTTGACGAAGATTGGGTCAGTTGGCAAACATGCAACACATCGATATATTTCTCCTTCCCAATTCGATCTTTGTCATTTTAAACTGGAAATTTTGCTTTCGTAAAAGAAAAAACGTTTTTTTTTGGACTCCCCTGGAAACATGTTTAGAATTATCTAAAATATACGAAATATATAATAATAGCGAAACATGACGAATTTTTTTGTACACATTCAAAATTCTGCACATTCAAACCCAAACAAAATTCTACCAATGTTTAAGCTCGATGGATCACCGGTATCGTTTCAAATGATTTTAAGGGGATTCTCATCTCATCTTAAAAATTTCCGATAATTCTTGATAGAATTATCAAGAGTCCAAATGTCAAGATTTATTTCTACAAAAAGAAAGTGAATTTCTGATTTCAAAGAGTTTTCAATTTTTAATTAGCAAAAATCGACGAACATTTTTGAGTCCGTTTTTTGTTTTTCGAGTTTGCATCGTTGAAATGTAATAAAAATTGTTCTTCAATGTCTCAAATTTCCTTAATGATAAAACGAATGTTTACCAAAAAATTCCAATTGCAGCAACTGAGTCAATTTTGGTACGACGAAAAAACAGTGGCTGCGTTCGCGAAAGGCGCTGTCAAGTCGACCCCACTAAATGGAAGAATCGCCCTGGTTTCCTGTCCAACCCTGTACAAAACGCTGAAGAAAGAAGCCGGAGATCGAACAAGTACAAAAACGTCATTTCGCATACGAATCACGTCAGCTGAAATACTCGTGTTTTTACATCACCCTATGCTTTTTTTTCTATCTCTGTAGTAACTCTTTTCGAGTACGATCAGCGTTTCGCAGTTTACGGAGACGATTATGTTTTCTACGATTACAAATCGCCGCTATCTTTGCCCAGAGATATGTCCAAGGCTTTCGATCTAGTTATCGCAGATCCGCCCTTTCTCTCCGAGGAGTGCTTGACAAAAACGTCCGTCACTGTTAAATTCTTGGCTAAAAATAATTACGTTTTATCGACAGGTAATTATCAACTTTTTCCATGAATATTTAGAGATTTGTCCAAAAATCTATACATACAAGTGTACGCAATCTAATATTCGCGAATCGACCTAATTTTTTCATTCGTAAAGGTGCAATTATGGAGGATTTAGCTGGGAGACTTCTGGCTGTACAGAAATGCAGATTTACCCCTCATCACAGGAACAATCTGGCTAACGAGTTCTCGTGTTACGCGAATTTCGCATTCGACGAAGTTCTCGACTGAAGAGTTTTTTTCTAATATGTTGAAGATCGACCCAACCTGACAAACTTTCGAAACTCGTTTTTTCATAAGCAGTTAAGTTTTCAATGAAAAATCGTGGCTTTAAAATTTCGATTGTGTCTCCCGCACTCACGTGTCACATGGTATATTTTGTATATGTTCTTAACTTCCGGGAGGAACGAAAAAAGTGGATTTGACCGAAAGACATTCTTCGTTTGCTTCGAATACACTTTGCGGACGAATTTGATCGCGAAAAAATCGCGTAAATCCAAAAGTGTTCTTACATTTTTTAATTCGAATAACTCGTCGTTCGTTTGGCTACGGACGCTCCTCTACGTATTCGTCGAGTCGTATACATAAATAGAGACAACTTTATAAAACCTATTTCAACATATTCGATTCTTAACTGTCCTCCGTGCAGGGTTCGGGTTCGCTTCTACATATCACAGAGATCCGACGGCCCTTTTCAACCTTTTTGCCATCGTACAAGGATTCCTCGTTGCCGAGGATCTCGTGATTGAACTTTTGTCGCGCAGCACCGCTGTAAACGAAAAATATGAAGTTATCCGTTTTGGTGAAAAAAAAAAAGGCAAGCTAGAAGCTTTCGTAGGTTGGAGCGAACCTCATGATGTACAGGGATCTTCGTGGGAGGAGAAAATCCTGTTTGCATTCTTTTTCATTGCCGACTAGGGTAAGTCGCATCACACAGTCGCTCAGTAGACTTATTCCTGCTATGACGTCACCGCAAAACTGTAAATTATCGTAGCGGATTAGAAATCGATAAAATCCAGGAAATCTTAAAATTATTTTGAAAGCGCATAACGGCATAATGAAAATTTGTATAAATTCAATTATCAACGTTCAACGCGCATACTCTGACGCTATCGACGTGAGGTTTTATTTTACCCTCCGCAGCTAGATCCAAGACATGAACCAGGCCCAATTGAGGGGTCCCGGGAGGAAAAGCTTTAGCCCTGACTCGCTCGATGATCGTCTCATTGTCTTCGTTCCACTTAGCTCGCTCCGTTTCTCGATAATTGTGAATCGCCTGCAATTATACGGAATCTATTTTTACTGTATTAAGGCGACGAGTTTTTTTTGCGGAAGATAACTAACGTCATCCCAGTGGGAAGTTTCGTATCGCATTCGCTTCAAATAGGGCTCGAGTTCGCGCAGAATCGAATCTTCTTCCTGCGGCGTTACGAAGTCTGGAATAATTCTCATGGTCGCGGCTAGTTCGCTTTGCCAGTTGGTTTCAACATCTTGGCTCGAAGATTGGATCGCGTCCAGACAGAAATGTGCTACGTTGATACGTTTTGTGTTGAAAAAATGCTCGAAAAAGCATTTGCGACGCAGCAGAGCTCTCACGATCATTTTTCTGAAAAGTATTGAACAGCGACACCTAACGACGATTCGTCAGTGAGATATTTCGATAGCAAGTCAATGACACCAATACTGTTTGCGTTTCGAGCAAACGATGAAAAATTCAGTTGATCCACACTGCTCGTCTATTAACACTAACAAATTAGTTCGCCCTTACTTTTGGCGGTAATGTCACATGAACAGCAAGTGCAACAAATTTGAGGTTAGAATTGCATTTGTCGATTCGGTCGATCAGGAGGGCTTTTTCCTTGCCGACCAACAATCGATTGTGAGCTGTGCAGTACGACCCTCACGAAAGCCGGAAATGTCCCTCTGTATTTTCAACGATCTATGGTTGCCGGTAAATGAACTTATCAGCCGAAACCCCGTCGCTCAAAGTCGAGAAATATTCCGGAATTTTATTGAATGAATAAATAAACAAAGATAATAAAAAGAGAACAACGTTAACTCGGTGAAAAATGGCGTCATTGCTCTCCTCACTGAATAGTCTCAAACAAAGCATCTTGAGTCCGCCATCTTCTGTTATCGGTAAAACGACTAATTATTTTAGGTTATGGCCAACTCATAGACATACATAACCTTCAAAATTAAAAATCAAGTTTTCAAGATATTTCAAGATGTTTGTCAAATATTGTTGCGAACTATAGAATGTGTACGCAACGCGGCGAAAAAGGCGAAAACGAGTACCAGAATAAAGCCGGGACATCCTAGACCGAAGCACAGAGGCTGGAAAGTTCAAGACGGCCATTACGTCACACCAGGCTCCATCCTCGTCACACAATTGACACCGAGGTTTCATCCTGGATTACACGTGAGAACGACGAATCGATTGACTCTTAGTTTGTTTGAACATTACTTTTAGCGTCTCGATATCCGAGTGACTTTGGCATTGGATGGTCGCAGGTTGGTTTCGGCAAGAACGGCACGTTGTTCGCGCTGGAAAAGGGAAGAGTGATGGTGACCTGTGAGAAAGTCAATCTCAATTGGGATCATACTTGGATTCAGAGATGCTACAACGGACGCAAAGGACAGGAAATCTACAAGAAACACTTTAACATTATACCGCAAAAACATCACACTACTTTCCGTCTCGTCGATGTCGTATAACGATCCGATCGATCGCTTTGTATTCTTTCCTTTGATCGGTTGTAGTTAACAATAAATACGATGAGCCAAAAACCGTTCATTATTTTAGAAAAGTTCAATAACGCTTCGTCTACAGAGGCGAGAACAAGTTGGATTCAGCCCATTGGAAAGATTGATATTTTATTTTCGGCCGATTATCCTCGATGTTTCCTTCGTCCAAGATAGCGAATACTTGCGTCTTCCTCACGTGACAAGCGACTCTGCATTGCCCTGCCAATTCTATTATCGTTATCTCTCTGTCCTTGTCTGTGCATTCTACTATGAATTGCGAATGAAACATTATCGGATCACCTGCAAAGTACGATCAACGATGAAACAATATTTCTAGCATTATTCCTCTCAAGTTATCTCAATATTCGTCTTACCGGGATACGCCAAAAAATCTCCGCCAAATTTCTCGCCTGTGGAAACGTAGAAGCCACGCTCCCACAAATCCTTGTACGTTTCGTATCTCAGAGTTTCGTCAGCCGTGGATGGGTATTTCCATTCTGCTACCTCTATGTCTTTTTCCTTCAACCATGGGTAGGCTGCGAACAGATTGGATCATTAAGGAATGCATTTCCACTCCGAGTCTAAAATATCAATTTCCTTTGCGAGAAAAAAATCGTTTTGAATTCTTAGTTGATAAACCTTAATGAACAGTTAATCTTCCTTGCCTGTATGAATTTGGACAAGGGCCTCGGATTTCTCGAGTTTGGGCAATTTGGCCATTTCTTCGCACATCAAAGCATCTCTGTCTATTTCTATATTATTCAGAGCCTTCCTAGTCTCGTCATCCACAGGTTTCTTCATTTTCTTCTTTGCCGTTTCAATTCCCAAGATCTTTCTTCTCTTGCCCTCCACTATTTTATCCATCATCGAGATCACCTGCTAATTGAAACGTGTAAGCATCAGACCCAAAATAAAGATGGAAGATCAACCAAATGAATCAGGATCGTAAAGATTTTAAATATGCTTGTAACCTGACACTTGCGTTCCGCTTTCAGACATTCTTCCTGCTCGACGAATAGTTTAGCTCGATACTCCTCGAACAATTTTTTCAGGGTTTCGCTGGGTTTCTGTTGCAGACAGGTATAAGTGACCAATCTGGCGATCTTTTTCTCTATCAACAGAGTAGCTTCCTCGGGCAGGAGCATCAGCGGTAATCCATGAAGAATATCTTGCCTAGACATTTTTGGTAAGCAACCGATCAATTCTCCAACTATCTTGTGATCTCTTCTCAGCGTTAACCAATCTGGAAAAAAAACCAGACATTTATATTTAACGTTTACCATAAAAAATGTAAAAGAAACATCAATTGAGTAATATTACCTTCGGCACTCCATACGAAAACGTGGCCTTTCGATAATACGAGATCGATCATTATCGAAGCGATTATCGATAACGAAATTCACGATAACGACTTCGTATTAGTTTTCGTTGTTCGTAAACAATAGAAATGACGAATATCGGCAATTTTGATTAGCCGCTATTTGTAAACAGTACACATAACCAAGCCACGGTAGAATTCGTATTCTGGATCTTCCTATCGACCGAATCGACAAAGAGAACGCCTTCTTGATCGACCGAATCGACAAAGAGGACGCCTTCTTCATCGACCGAGTCGACAAAGAGGACGCCTTCTCGATCGACCGAATCGACAAAGAGGACGCCTTCTTGATCGACCGAATCGTCAAAGAGACGACTCAACATCCGCGGCGGTTGTTATCGATTCAGCTATTTTTGTATTTTTGCGCATTGACGCATACCGGTATAAATACAATTGCTCATGATTATGCTCAATTCCTCGATCGCAGAAACAACCATCTGCACAAAATGCGATCGATTTACTATTCCCGTAAGATGCATGGATTAACCCGGAAAGAAACTTACGTTCTTTTGCCACGCCGGGCTATTTTATTTGCTTATCCCATCTCTGTGTACATGTATCGAAGTATATGTACTATTTTTATAGCATGACGACGAATCAGAGGCACTCCGATGTGGGTCTCGATGAATGTCGATGAAGAAATCTCGAAAAGGAGAAACCGATTAGGGAGTCTTATCGCACGCCGGAATTAAACATTTTTCTAACGCATAAAGCAACAGTGAGTAAAATTAAAGCTTTACGTACACAAACGCGCCAAAATTGCCAATATTTTCCGGTAATTCGTGTTTACCTGTATTCTCGATTTAATATTTCGTAATTTTTATTCGAATTGACACGATACGTTATATTTAGCAGATTCGTAATCATGGATCCTCCACGGACGCCGATGGACAATTTGTTCAACGTATGGTCGAGTCTCAGCGCCGGCCATGAGAAAGCCTTGAAGCAAGGAATTTACAACGCCCTCGCGCTCTTCCTGCTTTGCATAGTTTGCACCGCCGGTTGGGGTCTCTACATAATCCTGAATCCTTTCGTCAAGCCTTTGATATGGGCTCTTCTCTGCGGCTCCGCTCTCTTCCCGTTCAAATTCTATCTGACCAACGCCGTTCAGTCATGGTTCAACGTCGCGGAGACATCCTCCAGACCGCTCGCTGTTAATCTGATAACTATTCCTCTGAGGATAGCGGATCGTCTGTCGGAGGGAATCGGCAATTTTCTGCAGGAGCATCTGCGAGTCGTGGGAATGTGCGCCGCTGCAGCCAGCGCACTTTTTTTTCTGTACAACTACACGCCAAAGACTACAGAATTTTTCTTTTGCGTGGTTTGGCGGCTGGTCGGATTGCTCACTATTTTCATCAAAGTTTTCGGCACACGTTATATGGTATTTTCCTATCAATTTCGGGTTTTTATTTTCTTTTCGGTATAAATTCCTTTCGGGGTCAAAATACACATATTTGATATGTTATTTATTAAAATCATAAATAACTGCAATTGTGTCGACAAGAGATAATTGTTAACTTTTAAAACGGTTTTTTCTACAGTTGATTATGAAATGAAGTAATCTAATAATCGATGTCCCTTATTTTCATTCGCAGCTCCTGCTGGCATCGTTAGTTTATTTCACCGCGCTCTTCGTATACTGGAGACCCGACAACTCTCCGAAGTTCCTTTATCCGTCGTTAGGAATGTGGCTTCTCGTCAGTTTTTACTTGTCGAATATGTTGGGTGTATATCCGGCATTGGTCTTCGGTGTTCTCCAGATATTATTGCTGATCGGTTTCGTTTACGAGATATTCGTGATAATGGAGCGCGAAGAATCAGCCGGTAATCCAACGTCTTTCAGCGATGCCGTTCGTACAGCTCTGAAAAACGAAAATCCCGGAACGATCGTTGTCGCGACGTCATCGTGCGACGATTCAACGGCTGATGAGAGAGAGGACACGTTTCCCGGGGAGTTTAACCCAACGAGGGAAAAATCGACGGATTTGAAAACGACGTCATTCCCGAAAAGCGAAATGCCGGCATTGAAGATAACCGGTAAATCGATGTCGTTGGACACGGCTTCGAGAAGATCAAAATTCGTGACGAAATCACGAGGCAATAATGGCGGAACACCGAATACGGGCACGAGTGCGATCAGCGAACGTTACTTCCTGAGAAAATTGAAAGCCGAGCTGAGAATGTCACTCGACGCTCCGAGCGACGACACCGGAAATTCCGACAAGTACATGTACGGCGTTCTCTATTGTTGCGCCGGTATGCTACTCTGGAAACACAAGTGGATACTTCAAATTCTCACGATACCCGTTATCTATTACGTGATCAAGCTAATCGGTAGATACTTCGGGTTTTGGGCTATGATCGTACGGAAATACGAGTCGGCCGTTGATTCATCGAAGAATTGGTGCGACAAGAGACGACAGGCGTTAATACCCGCCGCTGTACGCGGACTCTACAAAGTTTACGTAATCGTCGATCGGAAGTTGACGGAAACACTCAGGGGATCCGTTGACGCGGTTGCCACGATCGCTGTTATACTCGGTCTTCTTGTATTCACGTTTTGCTCGTCGGTGTTTATTACGATACAGGTGAGGAAAATCCTGATACTCAGCTATAAGAACCTTTTTATTTTCTGCGTGGTTCGGTGAAAATAGACATTTAGCGATCATAAGTACTGCTTAAAAAAGTAATTAAAAAATTATTCAATCATTTATATTAAATTAATAATAATTAACGATTTTTATTAGTTTAAAAAATTTGAAAATATTTTTCTAATCATGATAATCTAATTTCTAATCATTCTAAATATTTTTCTATCATTATGATTTTCTGAACGAGAGATAAATATTATTTGACAGATTTACGCCGAGGGAATGCATCTCGTTCAATTGACCGGTGGAATACTCAATTCCACCCTGGTCAATAATCCGGATATAGACTGGTTGCCCGAACAGTGGGAGGACTCTGTCAACAGTGTGCTCGACAATGCTTACACTTATGGTCGAACGGCGATCGCCGATGGAGTACGTTTTCATTACAGTCCAAAGCTTGTTGAAAAAAAATATAATCCCGCAAACATTGCATGTAATATGAAAAAGCCGTATCGAGTTTGGGCTAATTCAAGTCAAAGTGGTCTTGTTACATAACTTTTGCTCCATTCGACTTACACGGGTATTTTTTAATTTTTACAGTAAAAATAAAATTATTTAACAAGACATTCATTTTATTTAATTTTTTTTTAATTTTAATTTTTACATTTAATTTAATTTTACATTTAATTTAATTTTACATTTAATTTAATTTTACATTTACTTTGAATTTTTCCATTAAAAATAAAATGATTTAACAAATAATTTGAACAGGTGAAAAGCCTCGTAAAAGATTTGGAACCTGCGAAGGCCGAACAACTGGAGAAAAAAGTCGTCGAACTTTGGGACAGACTGTATCAAGCTTGGATGATGTCGGACAGCAACCCAAACATGATCGGTCCAACGGTTGATGTCGCTGCAGCCTTATCCGTTTGGGAGAGTTTTCGTGATAGTTTTGCGAAAATGCCAACCCGTGAGTATAGGGAATCGAAAAGAACGAAAGAACTCTACGACCATGCGACAAATCGCAATTTTTTGTGTGTGTTTTTTTTTACTTTTCGAAGAATGGTTCAACATCACCGCGATTCAGAACTTTGCCAAAGAGAATGTCGGCATACTGATGTCCGTGTTGGATTCCATCTGGAGTATCGTCAAAGGCAATATGTCCGTGATATTGAGCGTTTTGACTGAATTACTTTACGTAGTTCTTATGAGCGGATCTGCGGTACTGAATTTCACTTTGAGCACGGTACGTTTTTATTGAAAAGTACGATTTTAATATTTCACTTCCCGGAGGAATGTCATTAATTTCTATATGTTTTTGCAAGAGTTTGATATTAACATTTTGTACAGGGTATGAAAAAATCGTAAAAAAACGCTGAAAACACGATTTTCACAATTTTTTCATGAAAATTTTGGGTTTTAGGGGAAATTAATGGTAGATGTGTGCTCAGGGGATCAAATTACATCAAAATAGACAATTTCAAAAAATATTAAAAATCCAAAATTTTTTTCGATTTTAGGGCAAAAAAAGTTTTTTCACTCAATCATCGATAACTTTTTTCCCTTTGGGATTTGGCACTCCACTCTGTGCTCAATCTCTTCGTTATGATT
>JAPYZJ010004957.1:0-22545 GCA_030522765.1 Ophioninae sp. B BG-2022a
GGGCGCGTCCGATTGGCTGCCGTAAAAAATTAATAACAATTCAGGGGTTGATCTGGGACCCATACATGCTTATATCAATCGTCTTAGAATTTCACCCCCCTACCTCCCATTTCAAGGATGACATTCTTAGCTGGGACACCCTGTATACGTATGTGTAGACGGTGCGAGAACGTGTGTTCCACTCCCAGCCTCTTCTAAATGCACATCCGAATATCCTGTTTACCGTATGTCGACGCCGTACCCTATTCCGTTTGAAGAAAACAAAATTCGAGGGAGAAACAAAGCGAGCTTTCTTTCCGAGGAAAAGAGAAAAAAGAAGCGAAAAAACGCCAAAGTTTGTCCTCTTTTACAGGGCACTAGTGCTTTTCCAAGTGAATGTGTGTGCGAAGGGGCAATGTGTGCGTTTTGCTGCTTGCGCTGTAGAGTTCAGCAGATTGAAAAGTGAAAATAGTGCTTGGTAAGCGTCCGTGGCAAACGTGTACAAGTAGAGCAAAGAGGAAATGAGAAATAAAAGGAAGAGATACGGATATACAGTTCTTTATGCTGGCCATGGAAGCTTTTGTAAAAGACAGGACAACGATGAAGAGAAAACCGGCACGAACGGAATCTCGTTGGAATATGTTGGCCGAGAGTACCTATGGGGAAACAGCGACAAGGGAAAAGGACATGCCAAAAGGACACTTTGGTGCTTTGCAGCTTCTGGGAAAATGGCAACTCCCGGGTCTCGTGTTTGCTTCCTCGCTCTTACAAACGTCTTTACCCAGAATTCGATCACTTTCTACCTCTCTGCCGGAAACCCTCACTTCTCTTCTGTTACATTCGTGTGCTCTGTATTCTTGCTTTATCTCTTCATTCCCTCGGTCCCAGTAGGCAATCCACTACTTTCTAATCGTGAATGGGAGCAAATTGGAGACCAGCTCGAAGCCAGGAAAAGAAGAGAAACGCTGGATAGTCGCAGCATACCTCCGTTACAGTTGGCTTAGTTTTTTTCTCCGAGTCTTGTATTTCCCTTAACGTATTTCTTTCTGTGATGATTCATCGTTCTCACTCCTTAAGAAAGTTTTCAACTTTCCTTAATCCCTGTATACGGCGACAGCACTAATACGTTTTTAGGAAGATACCTTGCACCACCATTTCTTTTCCGCTTTTTTGCAGTTCCTCTGATAGTTGTTTTTCTGTGTATTTTTTCATCCTCATTTCTGAAGCCACTTTCAGCCCTCGTTTTATGCGCATTATTATTCCATCCCTTCATTCCTCTTTCCAACGCACCCGCGGCCCGAATTTTTTTTCCGATCCTCGACCGAGGATTTCCTCTGGTATACTTCAACGAATTCAATCTCGATCCATTTCCATTTACACACTGAGATGAGGCGGGAGGAGGATTGGATCCTCGAAAAAGAGAGACAACGAAGGACGGGGTATGAGGAGAGGCAAAATGTTGGAGGAGAGAGAGAAAGAGAGAGGTTGAAGCCTCGCTGTAACAGGAAATGGCAATACCACAATGGCCCTTACGGCCATTGCTCGGAAATTCCTTTCGCATTTCACTGCCTGTACATTTTCCGTCTTGCACAACGACAGCAGTGTGCTATCGTAGCGGGACAGTGCCATGTATATATAGCTCGAATCGGGGAAGAAGAAATATTTAGCTGTAGGCGAGAAAGCTTCGATCGAGATGCAGCTAATCGATTCATCGAGTACGATCGAAACCAATTTTCTCATTAATATTTTTTAAATTCTTCCTCGTATAAGATTTGTACAATCAGTGTCTATGGAGTTTTTTGCTCCACCTTGAGACAGCTGTGTACTGTCGAGAATATGAAAGGGAAAAACGAAGGGCGAACGAGAAGCCCGAAGAATAAGTCGAAGATGAGTTATAAAAATTGTGCTGATATTTTAGTGCGCTTGATCCTTTCACAATTGAGGAACTTTTCGATTCTACGAATCGCAAAGTGGATGAGGACTGTCACTACAAAATCTTTTTTTCGTCGCGACTTTTCTATTTTCTAACTAGCTTTTGCCTGACTTCGTACGCGTGATATTTATAATTAAGTTTCAACGTTTTATATTCGCGGAGATAGTTGGGAATCAAATACCAATAAAATTAACTTGGAAAAGGTTCATAAACAATTTTTATATTTGTAAAAAAAAACATAAAATTATTACAGAAAAATAAGTATTAAAAATGTCGTTATATACCTACAATTCAAAAAATCGGAAAAAGTTTTTTTTATGCGATAAAATGGAGCCAAAACTTCAAGTTAGACGTCTGGTAATAGATCGATGAAAACTTCCTTAAAATCCATAGATTAGTTGTTGCGGGATGCGCGTAAAAACATACAGACAAACAGACCGACAAACAAAAATTATTAAAAAAACCCGGGCAAGTATGATTCGGACTCGCCCACTGAGGATTTCCTACAAATTTATAGGTACATATTTTTACAAATAGTTCAGGAATTCAGTCTCCCAGTTTTTTCCGAGTTAAAAAAAAATGTAAATACAAATGTATAGTTCTGAGATTTTTCTCCTATACTTGTAGTATCAGACGTTATTACTTGCCAAATTTCATAGTTCTAGGTCAACGGAAAGCACCCTATACATTTTGATTCCCTTGAGAGTTGAAATATACATATTTTTGCGACATAAACGAGCGTATCTTCTTTTTACGTTAACGTAGAAGTTTGATTTTTTCAGAGCTTCAAGGGACTGTAGACCCGAGTATATGGTTTTAAATTCAACTCGAAATCTCCACGAGTTCCCGAAATAAAGGGTCTTGTTAGACAGACGCATGGACAGGCGGACGGACAACAAAGTGATCCTATAAGAGTTCCGTTTTTTTCCTTTTGAGGGACAGGTTGTTTAGGCTTTGATACTCTAATAAGATGCCCATTCTTTTTTTCTCCAATATCTTCGATGTAAAGACCTGTTACAATTTTATGATATGTATAGATATGGACTGGAAGTTTGCATCGTTACGACGCGGCGAAATTTTTTTTCTAATTTTTTTATTTCTTTAGATTTATTATTTGGCGAAATATTTTTTTTCATTTTTGAATTCTAGGTTATGACGATAAAGATTTGTATAATTATTGACGAATTTTAAATACGATTGTAGTAAAAAAGAAATAGAGAAATGGAAAATAATGATTTTCGTTGAGTCGCAACGTTGCGAACTTCAACCTCATGTATAGATATCCATTCATTTCTCGTACCTCGCATGCGATTCTATTCCCATACGAAATGAAAGTTTATGCGAAAAATTACTTTTTTCTGGTTAAATATCTTGAGATAATTGAGGCAATTCACTGGACAGGACACAACGCGTTTAAACTTCTAAAACTTGAAAACACGGAGTGAGCTGGAGAAAAGATGATCTCGACATAAATTCGCAGAAGTCAGATGTAGGAAAGTTCCGGCTGTCCACCGCGCGTGTTTGTGTGTATGAACTTTGTGGAACAATTTTTTTACTGATTTTTTTCTTCATGTTCAAGCGTATACACGCACATTTTTCTCGATCCAACCGAACGAACTCTCAGCCCCAGCTGAGTCAGAAGTCATGTCGCAGGAAAGCATTTTTTCACGTAAATGTAGTATCATAGGCCATCGCTACATGCATTCCCAAGATTGAGTCTGACCTTTCGCTATGAGAGCTTCCCAGTTGTCCGCAATAGTCCGAAAAAAAAAGTTTTAAGGGAGGAAAAGGGTAAAAAATCGATTTTTTCTGAGACTATACCTTATATGGAATATTTTTTGAAAATTTGAAGTCATTACGAGCAAAACTTTGCTAGTTATAGATAATTGAGTCTCCGAGCGCTCGGTCCTTCCGACCGTCATGTCACTCAGCCATTCAATCGCGTTTATCTCAAAACTTTTGTTTAAAGTCTGTAGTCAAAAGTTCTCGAAAACCTTTGGACCGATTTCGTTTAAACTTTGCACACTTCATTTGCATACTCAATTTATACGTATTATTAGTATATTATTAATATTACATTTATTAGTAATATACTTATATATATTATAGTATATTTATATGTTTATAATTAAAACTGATTTTTTTAATTAAATAAAAAGAGCAATTTTTGGCAAAAATCAAAGTTTTTTTATCGCACCTTCACCAAAAGCTCAAAAATTGATATTTTGTTAAGTCCTTAGTTCAAATACAAGACAAACTTATGTACAAAAGAAATATTTTTGGTTTTTTAATTTCAGATGAAGCAATCATGAATTATCCTGACTACCGTATCGAAACTTTTTTTTGAGGTGACTCGGTCCGCATCACTACCACTGTGCTCATTTGTGCTACCATTGAGCTCACGAGCTCAATTTTCAATATGTTTTTTATGCAAATTTTTGAGAATATTCTTAGATGAATACTCAATAAAGTACAATATGTTAAAAATATTAATAAATAAGGTACTATGGAAAAACATTACACAAATATGCTTTTATCGTACCGCAAACCCTTGGCCCCCCTTAATACAGAACAACTATAAACGGCTTTGAACACTCGCCCGAGCAATGCGTTTTACTTCGATTCCTCAGATACACGGAAAATGTACGACGCAAATCAATAATGATGCAAAATGAGGTTGACGTTCGCAACGTTGCGACGCAGAAAATCATTTTTTTTTTAATTTCTTTATCCCTGTTATCCCTGTTAAAATACCTCAATAATTATACAAATCTTTATTGTGACAACCTAGAATGCAAATCTGAAAAAATATATTTCACCAAATAATAGATCTAAGTAAATAAATAAATGAGAAATATCTAATAACTAGACCACAATGGTCTAGTCAACAGTAGTTACGAATGACAAAGCTAGGTTTTGCGAGTGTACATGTATAGGATCATCTAGGCATTGGCTCACGGCAGGTTATTCAACTTTCATTACAGGCAATGTTACGAAGAAAAAGATAGTTACGTCGCCATGAACTAGACGACAGACGTTACGGTGGCTATGTGTTCCTTGACGGGTAACTGTCCAGCCAATCGCTGTTATAGATGTTATTGCGTTATGATCTACATTCTGATTAGTGTTGATGTCGTAGCTTCCCGGCCAACTTGCGATACCGATATTGTTGCAAACGAAAAAATATACCATTGAGTATCTAGTGAGAAATAGCTGACTCTGCGCAACTGTATTTTTTTGGCTCATTAAAATCCAGCCGTCCGTGGATGTAAATGTCTGCCTTATAATAAAAATGCCTACCCAGTGTGCATTAGGGAAGCAGTCTTCCTGGTGTATATCCTACCTGCCTGACCAATCGGAGTTACAGATGGCGTTATGGATTAAAAAAAAAACTCACGTAGGTACTCCAGCATACATAAACAAACCAAGTAAAATAGGGAATTAGTAGAAAAATCAGTATCAAACAAAAAAAAAAGAAAATCTTTCAAGCGGATAGAAATCAAATAGGCAAGAATAAAAGTTGAAAAATCAAAAGTTTAGTATACATTCAGTGATCATTTCACGGATCATACGTAGTAATCCTGCGTGGTCCATTTATTCGCATTCCATCGTGAATCGAATATTTCCGGCCCTCGAAAATAAAATCGTCGAACTGAACGTAATGAAAAGTCAGAAACGAAGGCTATACTCATTCCGGGCGAGCCTCGTGAACTATCGTACCTAATAGTACACGCCCTGTGGCAATAAATTTATCCCGCTTGGTGGTCGGGCGATATTTGCTCACAGCGATACCGTCCGACGTATATAACGAGTATGTGTGTAAATACAGGTACACGCATGCCCGGATATACAGTCGATATCTTCGCAATGGTGAGGTCGAGATGTCATAAATATTATATATCTCGGCATGCTATCTGCTTGGGTGAATGCGTAGGTGAATCTATAAATGGAGAATGGTAAACGTGTAACAATAATGGGGGGAAAAAATCCAGTGAAGAATAGATATAGTGAAGTTGAAAGCGGAGAAGACAGCAAAAATATGAGGTTGAAGTTCGCAACGTTGCGACGCAACGAAAATTATTATTTTTTAATTTCTTTATTTCTTTTTGACTGTAATCGTAATTAAAATACCTCAATAATTATACAAATCTTTGTCATAACATAGAATTCAAATATAAAAAAAATATTTCGCCAAATAATACATTTAGGAAATAAAAAAATGAAAAAAGAAATTGCGTTGCGTCGCAACGATGCGAACTTCAAGTCCATGCAAAAACGAAGTAGGATGAAGCCAAAACCCCGCTGACACTGCTGTACGGAATCCTCATTGGAAATCGTCAAGTATTTTTCTACTATCATGATAATTATATCAAAGATTTCACGAGCTGTTCACGAGCTCTTGAAAGGACCAGCCATTATAACTTCTCCATTCAATTACCTATAATCTCACGTGGACACCGAATTCTATCACATTTGTTTGCTATTCTCTTTGCCATAATGGCGTACACCTCACTCTTTCTCTTTCTCTTTTGCTCTTGTACATTTTATTTTTTCTTCCTATATCCGTTATCTAGTACTCGCCCACCATGCGAACTTATACTTCGTAATGCTCAAATATATAATTAACCGAGAGGCATTTTCCCTCAAATGAATTCAGAAGCGTACACGTATACGTACATATATAGGTAGCGGTATATCAGCTTACCTCCCGTATTAAAGCAGAACAAATTATTTCCGTAAATCCAGTATCAGCGAATATTCCTGCAGTTGCTGAAGAAAGAGCTACGGGAGTCCTGAGGATAGATGTGTGGATGGGAAACTCAGATTGGTGATGTAGCGTTTATCCTTGTTTAATGAGTCTATGGATATCGTAATCGGTATGATATTTGCTCGCTCGCGGATGAAATTATGAGAAAAGCTCGGCCAGCCAGTAACTGCAGACAGCGGTGATTATATTCGTGGAAAGAAGGAATTTTGTAACAAGTTATACATATTATTATTTTATTTCTGTATAAAGTTAACAAAATGTTTCATTTTTAATTAACACAAAATATTTGAAAGAGACAAAATCTTTTGCGTCGGCGATTTACCAGCGCCTCAGAGCCAGCTCGCACTTTCGTCTTCTAGTTCTCATATTAAGAGTGAAAACTTTCAATGAACTAAGATTGAAGTTCGCAACGTTGCGACGCAACGAGAATCAGTATTTTTTTTATGTTTATCTATTTCTTTTTCATTGTAATCGTAATTAAAATACCTTAATAATGATATAAATCTTTATTGTGACAACCTAGAATTCAAATGTAAAAAAAATCGTTTTGCCAAATAATAGATCTAAGGAAGTAAAAAAATGATAACAGAAATGTCGTTGCGTCGCAACGATGCAAAATTCAAGTCCATCTGAACTTCAATGTTCACAATACTAAAATAAACAAGAACGATAGGTTTTAAGAGAAAATTTTAGGGATATAAAAACTTATACGTATGAAATACGTACTTATACTTATTTAGTATGAAAACGTATTTTCATACTAAATTGTCTGGAACTTTTTCAGAATTTTTCTTTGACATTTTTTTTGAGTATTTTTTTCGAAACTTATGAGTGAAATTTTTTCTTTCAGGTCAATTCAATATTTTAAGGTAATGTACCGTAGGTAGGTTTAAGGTAATGTTTCAATGTTTTAAGTGCCTTAAAACATTTTATAGGCCTTTGAGAAAAAAATTTGACTCGTAAGTTTAAAAAAAATACTCGAAAAAAGAATGTCAAAGGAAAAGTCGGAAAAAATTCCAGGCGATTTAGTATGAAAATACGCAGTTTTTTGTATCCCCAATATTTTCTCTTAAAACCTATCCTTCTTGAGTTATTTTGAATTTTTCAAAATTTATCGTTTTCAGCAAAACATGAAATAAATGTCAAAATAAAATCGCAACAAATTTTTAAAAGGGCAATATGGAGCTTCTGCATTCCCTTCCAAGTTTTTCAGAATAAAAAAAAGGAAAAAAAATTCCTTAGATTTGGCGCCGGATTAGCGATGGTCGAAAAAAGGCCTAAAAACGGTCACGTACCAAAGTCTGTAGCGGATAGAAAACATTTTTTTTTAGTATTTAAATAGTTTAAACTGAAGCCTGATATATGCTTTTTAAAATACCACTTCGGATATTTGATTATCTTTTTTTTTGGCAGAGTTATCCAACTTTAAGTGCGGCAAGAAATATCGACTGGTGTATCCAAACTTTTGAGCGGTAGTGTATAACTAATGGGAGTATAAATTAATTCAGTCCATTACGAAGAGCTCCGGAGCTCTGGAGCGATGGCTCTGATTGTTATGAATATTTCATAGTGACAGTTGATTTCGGGAGTTCCAGAGAGGTTAGACATCTGTCAACAACATTCATTTCATATTGCTTTAAAATCCATTAAAAATTCCACTAAAAACCTAGTTATCTTACTGTATTGAAAATTACAAAATTTGTGTGAACTAACAAGGAACATACCTCAGGTGACATCCTCAAATTTTGTTGAAATTTGGATATGTTATAAAGCATCGAAAAGTAAGTGACACGTGTTTTTTTTTATCGGCGGAAAACTGGTTTGAAGGGGTGAAGTTACCCCTCGAAGAAAGGCATTTCAAGGGGTAATATAGCAGTTTCACCCAAAAGGAGTCGACCGATCTTAATGACATAAAAACGAAAATTCTTCTAATCCAAAGACATGAAAAATCCACTATAGTGGCATTGCAAAAAAATTCAGAGTTGAGCTACCCCAACATTTGCCTTTTTTACGCTACACACGTCGAAATATTGCATGAAAATGAACAAAATAGAGTTTAATCGTAAGAGGAGAAAGAATTTACGTTTATGTGTTTTTGTGCAATCGGCGATCCGCAAGCTTTCGGGGGACACCACCCCTTACATGGATTGAACCGGCGATGTCGTATTTTTATTTTTAAATATCTACTCTGATATAAAATACTGCTAAAACGTGTAATGGAATGAGAAAACCCAAACATGAGAAAACATGTTTGGGTTTGTTTGGAATGGAATTTCGAGCGGGTAGTTTACGCGTAAGAGAAGGGCAAGAAGGTTTGAGCATATGAACTTGAAGTTTGCATCGTTGCGACGCAACGAAATTTCTTCTCTCATTTTTTTATCTCCTCGGATCTATTATTGGGCGAAATATTTTTTTTTCAGATTTGAATTTTAGGTTCTCACAGTAACGATTTGTATAATTATTAAGGTATTTTAATTACGATTACAGTAAAAAAGAAATAAAAAAATAATGATTTTTGTCGCGTCGGAACGTTGCGAACTTTAACCTCATTTGAGTATGAGAAAACGTTTAATTAGGGCAGGACGGGGCAAAATAAGATAGCTAAGACAAAACTCGTTATACAAGGAAAATTAAACTCTTTAATGACATTCTTTAACAAGAGAGGTAACAATCATACATTTCTCTCTTATAATTCAACGTTGTAGCATGCAAAATCACAGACCTTTTTTGGCAAACAATGAAAAAATAAACTCAGCAAATTTCCCATTTTGCCCCATAACTGGGGCAAGACGGGAAACGCTGTGGGGCACAACGAGTACACTTTTTAATCGGGTAGACAGCGTCCACAAAAATGTCCAATAATCCCATTCTGTCAGTAAGAATAGCATTTACTGCTCTTCCCATATCTTCTTCGTTCCATTTGCCACGATCTGTTTTTCGTTTACAGTTGCGAACCATTTTATCTGTAGACAAAGAAATAAATAAATAAATATTTTTGATCCTGATTCAAGTAGAAATTACCGCAAATTATATTATCGGTACATAGAAAAAGTTATTTTATTCACAAGGACGGGGCATACATGGTATCCCATGATGCCCCGATCATCTTGCTCCGAACCACACGTAGGCAAAAAAGATGAAGCAATTCTAACCTCGAACGCTACCGGCGAAAAAATCTGGTTTGAATTTAAAGTTTTGGACTACTATAATAAGCTTGGGTTTGATAAAATACATTAACTCAGGTACTTACATGTCTGCACATCAGTTTTTCAATCAAATATCGCATAAAAACACTTGCAATATCACTTTTTTATCTCGGCAGCGCAAAAACAAGTTCTAACCTGCCCGCTCTGCTTGGACGCACTAGCGGAAAGTGAAGTTCGATCAAATAGCGCCGTCGCCGGTCCGAACACGATTACTATTCACGCGCACGAGCTTACTTCCCGTTTTGCCCCGAACTTCATCTTGCCCCGGTCTCCCCTACATGTTTTAGGAGTATTTTACATAAGCAGGGATATTTGAGGACAAGTAGTCAATCATTCGAAGCACAATTCCTACAGTCATAGAAAAAACATTGAAAATATATTGGCTCTTGAGGTAGAGCTCTGTTGTGTTAGAGGAAAGTAACCAAATATGGAATAGTATCCCTGATATGGAATACCGCCATTTCTCAAAAACTAATACTCCCAGCTGCAAAAAATAGTCATCTTTTGTGTCTTTCCAGCATTACACTCGCGTACAGTTTTCAACTTGTCAGTCGGGCAAACGTTGCGGCCGTGGTGAGAGTCTTTCCTTTGGTGCTGTGGGAAAAGTTTTTAAGCTATGTAAAAAATACATATTTCTCAAAACGTGATTGGAAATAATAAGGTTTTTATTATAACTATGCATTAATTACATGTTCTTTTTATTGTTTTATAGCTTTTTTCTTGTCTGATTGTGTTTAGTAAAAAAAACTGATATAAGTATTGACTAGTTGGAAATTTCCAAATATGGACAGTCCGTGGGGTCTAAATATGGAATATGAAAAAATACTAAGAAGAAGTAAACTTTGATACAGACAATGAACATGATGCCGCTATAGGACTGGAAGCTCTTGCCTCAGAAGATACAGAGTGTATGTTCTGTAATAGTCTGTTTTCTCAAGATACCCGAGGAGAGACATGTATTAAACGCCTCATATGTGAACTCTGGGCATATGGTGCTTGTGCAGGTACAGTTTGGTGCATGAATATACGATTTTTGCAAGTAACTTAAGTACCTTTTTAAAACTGACCAAAGTTCCTGTAGTATCTCATAAAAGTAAAGGTTTGTTATACATAGTTTTATACTATTCCATATTTGGCTACCTATTCCATAATAAGGTTCCTTTACGTTGATTTTGTTTTTGGGAAAATTTTATATTTTAAACTAATATACGTAAAACAACATATATCGATATGTTATTTTACTTACTTTACTATCGATAACTTAAGCGCAACTAAATGGCTGATAAATAAATACGAAAAGAAGTTTTTTATTTACATTATGTTTTTTTTATAACAAAAAAACAAAATGTATTCCATATTTGGTTACTTTCCTCTACTCATTCATGATTTCAGGCGTTACCCCCACTTGTAGCGCAAAAAAGGCCTTTTTCATGATTTTTTTTAAAGAAAACTACAAAACTTTATTAATAGATAAATGTACCATCTTATACAGGGTGTCCCAGCTAAGAATGTCATCCGTGAAATGGGAGGTGGGGGATGAAATTCTAAGACGATTGATATGAGAATGTACGAGTCCCAGATCAACCCTTGAATTGTTACTAATTTTTTACGGCAGCCAATCAGACTCGCCCGGAGGCGGGCCTACATCGGTGGGTGACACGCTCGTGTGTTAGTGCCCGGAGAGGCGGTACCCCCACCATGCGGACACTGCTGCTCGTCGGTGTGCGCTTGATCTGGGACCCCAAAATTCTTATATCAATCGTCTTTGAATTTCACCCCCTAGCCTCCATTTCAGGGATGACATTCTTAGCTGAGACACCCTGTATAACGCATCTTGAAGAACTTTCAGTAATTTTTTTATTGAAAAATATTACATTGCTTAGTGGCAAATGGCCATCGAAGAAATAATCTTTTTATATACACGGTTTGCAGTGACCATCATTCTGGCGAAGTGGATCATCTGAAAAAAATGCGAATGGATTTAGTCAAATATAAGTATAAACTATTGTTCAATCGAAGGATTTCAAAGAACATTCACTTTTCACAATATGGCGGGCAGTCAAAGTTAGTGGTACGATTTTAACAAAAAAAACCCAAACGATTAAAGACTACATTTTTATGTGTTAAATAAGTCTGCAAAATTTCAAGAAGATCGGTTCATTACTGTTCGAGTAATCTTGGTCACCGACTGCAGAAATGCCATTTTGAGAAAAACGCGTTCAACGTTTCGGTTTCAGTTTACACGGAAAACATTTTTTTTTTGTAAACTTACATAGAGTCATCTATTCCGGGCCCATACAAAAGTTTTTCCGCCGACGATGCAGCTTGCAAAACGGAAATTTGGTGTTGCCTTCGTGCTTCGTCCATTTTATCAGCGTATTTGTGCGCGTTGTGTTCGCAGCTCACTCCAATTGAGTTCAAATAAAATAATAATAATTTCGAACCTTCGTTGAATACTCTAACGGCAATATGAGCTGCTAAATTTACAACGATTACTCCACTCGAGACCAGTGCAGCCAGATCGCGTGTAAAAGTTACCCCCTCTCTAGTCTCTTGGAGGCTAGAGAGGGGGTAACATAGCAGCCAGGGCGCGTGTAAAAGTTACCCTCTAAGAGACTAGAGTGGGGGTCGATTTTACACGCGATCTGGCTGCACTGCTCGAGACGATCTGTGGGATGATTTACCAAATAAGTTGGTTGAAGCTTTCGTTGTTATTCTGATTGAAGCCACCGACGCATCTTTCGAGTAAAGTTTCCTTACTCAGAACGTTGTATATTGTATACGACCCTTTTCATCGAACAATGCATTGAAGGTCGGAGAGAGGCTCGAGCGCGCCAGACGGCAGACTAGCCGGTCGTTTACACAACGGATTCTTCTCTTTCAACGCTCATATCTCAGTCAATTTTGTTCGGAACGACTTCAATTTTTCAGGACATATTCTCACATAGTTATACTTCAAAAAAAGGAAATAGAAAATCGTTTTTTTCTAAATCGCAAGTGGCGTAACCCCTCAAATAAAATAATGATTAGACGTAAATAAATAATAGGTGCAGAGAATAATTGAAATTGGAAAAAATGATTGACGATTGAGTGAAGTTCAAATGAAGCTTGGAAAGATTTCATAATAGTGCTGTAAAAGCAGATTATTGTTTATACTTCGTGTGTTACGATGAATTTCTACAGGGTATTCATTGCATACAACAATGATCATTCCATAAAATCATTTGGCCTCAAACGATATCGAATAAAAATCATAAACCTCAGCAGACAAATCTGGTCCCTGTTTTCTTACTGATGTGAATTCGCTAAAGCATCGCGCTGGATCTGCGTCTCATATCATTCTCCCTGAATCCATGATCTTCATCATCCGTAACGGAAAATAACTGCCCGATTCCTGTATCAGGAGTTCGAACAGAAAAAAATGTCCATTAGCACACTAAAACTTGATTTTTACTTTTATAATTCCAATATGGCGAACGAGTAATATCTTTTTAGTTTGTTTTTTTTTAATAAGGTTTTTATACACTCACCATCCCTTCTGGCGTTTCCGTCCGAGTGCACGGGGCATTCAAATCGGCTGTGCGATATATCAATCACCGACTAAAAAATTTTTTCGTTCTCGCTCGATATCTCTCGCCCTTCTCTGTACTTCCCTCTTGTGTTTTCTTCTTTTTCTGGATTTTTGATTTCCGATAAACTATTCACGATAAGTGGATGCACCCTTTTATGTTGGTGTTTATAGCCTGCGTATATTAAGAGACCATTCGGCAAAGGAATATTGAACTCGGCGGGACTGAGTATAGCAAGCAGAAAAAGTGGGGGATACGATAGAGATCGGAGGAAAATATGAGTACGGGCTGATTCACCGGTTTGTAAAAAGAGCGCTCACGTTGAACACGTATCTCCTTCGATTATTCCCTTTACTTTCGTCTCTTTAACGTTTCGGACCTATCGCTATAATGGACTTGAAGTTCGCATCGTTACGACGCAACGACATTTCTTTACTTATTTTTTTATTTCCTGATATCTACTATTTGGCGAAACATTTTTTTCATATTTGAATTCTAGGTTATCATAATAATGATTTATATAATTATTGAGGTATTTTAATTAGGATTACAGTGAAAAAGAAGTAGAGAAATTGAAAAATAATTATTTTCGTTGCGCTCAACGTTGCGAACTTTAACCTCATTCGCTATAAGGGCATTGACGGAACGTTTTCCCATAATTATAGATGATTACTCGTGCCTCATGTTTCACTCCGTCTTTTCCCTCTTTGTTCTACGCTCGGCTAACATATAGAAGCGCATAAAGGAGATACGGTACTCATCGTGCAATCCTATGAGGCATGACTTTCAAATTTTTGCTATTTTTCCTGATGATTATATTAGGCTTGATTTTTTTTAGATTCAACATTACTTCGATATTTTTCATACCCACACTACTGAGGCTCCATGTCTATATATGGAGAGTTATCAGTAATTCGACTTATTTCTTGGAAGACATCATACTAGAGATCAATTAAATTAAATTCAAGTCCATGAACTAGTAGTAAAAATTAAGTAGTAACTGAGTTATTATGTTTGTACGATTTTTTGAAAACTTTTATGCACGTCACCAAAAACAAATGATTAACAAACGATATTACACTTTGAATATTCATTTGATAGACGAAAAGTAGGACGTTTGGTACACTGTTGATAACTTGATGTACCGAAATTTCACATTTCTTTTCCAATTTGTTTTTTTTATTTTCTTCTTTTCCTTTTTGAATTTATTTTGTTTTCAATTTTCTTTTTGACTTTTTTTTTCAATTTCCCTAATAACGCCGTCTTAGAGTTATAACCGTGAAATAAGTTGAAGAAAGTGGAGGTTTACCTGGTGATATGTTCAATCTGTTCATCAGCTACTTTTCTAAGATGGTGATCAGAATTCAATATGTTAAAGATTGTTGTTAAATCCTTTTAAGGTACGTATTTAATTTGTTTCACCTTGAAATTTCCATTTGCGTATGTCGTTCAGGTTCATACGTAGTTCAAGATGGATAATAAATTTGGCAAATTGACTTTGATTTCGAAGGTTTGTATTTTTGAAAACAAAAAATAGCAATTGTCTCCGACTACGTCTTGTTGCTGATTCGGAATATTTTGTAAATACTATGTATATTATTTGTTATGGAAGGTATAGTGAAGACAAGAGGAACGATTGGATGCAGTATTTTATGTTTGTGGTTTTCGTGCACAGTGATTGTGTCAGCGATGAAGATAGATCATATATTTGTGACTTTTATAAACAACTAATTAATTAAAATAATAAAAGTGATTAGACTGATTGAAGATTATCAAGAAATAATCATGAGCCTTTATTTCCTTGTAAAACAATAACATAATAATGTTCTACATAATTAATTTAAGTGCGATAAATAAACTCTTGTTTTAAAATTCCTGTACTCGATCTGGGGAATGTTGCTGGATTTGTTGCAAGTACCTTGGTTAGCCTTCCCAATAGAAACATGGTGAACTCGTTGCTTATATCGATCACAAATCTTTTCCCATACTTTGTGCTCACTTCCCGTATGTTGGTAATGCGATAGTCCTAGCCAGGTATCAACTCGGTCAATGTCTACCCTGGGTGGGAATCGGAAGATCTGTCAACCCTATTAACCAACTCCATTACACACGTCTAATTGTCCAACGCCATCTTCACAGGATTATATTCTCCCCCATCCGTCTGGGGTCGACGATCCCAAGTTGTCGTCATTGGTCGATTTTTGAAGGAATTTCAGACCGATGTGTCACGAGACATTTCTTACCCATGAAACGATATGGCCTCGTGAAAAATAAGAGCATTTATCATTAGTTGCTGTCGTATTCAAACTTTTTTGAATCTAAGTAGCTGCCTAACTTTAAGAGGGTATATCTCCTAAACGAGGCCTTATCGGCACCTAATATTTGAACTGGGAGTAGGTGACTACCAACCCTATGACCTGGCAAAGCGGGAGCTCATAACTCGATGCAGCTTTCGTAAGGTCCCCTCATTAGTGTGTGCGTCTTCTCGCTTACACGTTCGTGCTGTTTTTCTATTGTTATTTAATGGCCACGTTATCTGTCATGAGCGTGTTACAACAGGTGGGCAACGCAACTCCCTACATCGCCTAGACGTGGTAGTCCCCGTAGTGATCGATCGCGGCGCGTAGATCGCGACCCGCTTATGTATTGTTGAATGGTTACGACCCATACGTCGCAATACATGTAGGGGAAACCCGAGCAAAGTGGATACCCCGGGCAAAGCGAATACTGCCTAACTACTCCCAACTGGTATGCCCGGGGTATCCACTTTGTCCAGGTTTCCTCTGATTGTAGATCTATACATTATAGTACATCTGCAGTGTAATAATATGTGATACTATTTAAGTGCCTTTGCTTTGGTTGTTCGGGTTACTCAAACAAACCTAAACAAACGAAGAGTTTATTTGGGTTTTTCTGGGTTGCTCAAGTTACTGAGGTTACTCAAACCAACCCAACCCTCGGGTTGCTCAGGTTATTCAAACGAACCCAAACAAACCGTTTGAGAACTATACAATACTCATGTTCGGAAGCACATAAAAAGCATAAATCCAACCTCCACGTGATATGCTTTGGGTAACGAAAATGCCGGCGGTTGATATCCAAATTAAATATCAACAATCACACTTCACATCACACTAATATTATAAAGGCGAAAGTTTGTGAGTTTGTATGTTTGTTACTTCTTCACGTCTAAACGGCTGGACGGATTTGAATGAAATTTGACAGCAGGATAGTGTATGGTCCGGAATAACACATAGGCTACTATTTTTCCCAAAATTCCTACGGGAACCGGAAATATTGCGGGTGAAACCGCACCGGGCTGCTAAATTCTCGACTGCGGTTGAAAGGGCTTGACCGATCTCGATGCAATTTTGTATGTGCCTTCGGTAGGCATGAAAATAGGTTTTTATTTATATTTCAAACCTCTACCTCTACCTCCTCTACCTCTTATTTATATTTCTACCTCTAAAACGGCTCGACCGATCTCTATGAAATTCCTTAGAAAATGTACGTTTGGTAAGTTGTTATCTACTTATAATTAATACCGAAATTCACATAGGAACGGGATTTACCACAATACAATTCGTTCGGTAGGCAAATCAGAGTAGGTCGTCATCTATAATTCATCCTGAAATTACGATTTTCCGCGGTACATCTCCGAAATGGCTCGACCGATCTCGATGAAATTTTGAATGTGAGGATCGTGAAATATAAATTGTATGTACTGTACTTTGACACAGGAATTTTTGCTGATTTAATTTACTGGAGATGCACAATACTTATTTCGTGTGATAAGATACGAGTATGTATACGTACACTCTTCGAGTACAATAGACATGTTTAGAACTTTGGATTTCAATATTAAATATTCAATATTCAATGTGAATAGGTAGATGGACCTTTTTTCATTTTTGATACACAATATAATATCCCTAAGCGCGGGTTACACCGCGGGGCGCAGCTAGTATAAGATAAAAAACAAAATGTTTGCAGATAATTTTTTTTATTTGTAAAATCTTTCTTCTTTATTTTTTTATTTCCCCAGTAGTAGATACAAAATTGTGAATAAAGTTGGAGAAAAATAGATTTTTCCATTTTGAGGAAGATTGCACAATGTTTGAAAACCAGAATCTTGCCCCTTTAATTTTTTCTTAAACTTTGATCAATCGAGAAAAAAACCGTTCGATGGATCGATGTGCGATACCACAGGGCTATTGGGAGTATATTGAGGTATATTGAGGTACAATCCCGCAGGACCTTGGCCTCCTCATCAATATTTGTCAAGATGCTGTCGATTTACCAAAACAAGGGAAAAGTGGATTTTTTCAACTGTTTTCAAGTCGATATTGCTGGTGGAAAGAAATTTGTTTTCTTAAATGTTTTGATAGGATTTCATAGCACATTTATTACCGTTTACGAAACTGCCCTTTTATTTCCTGTACGATCATGGGTTGCTGAGATATTCATGGTTAAACGAAAAAAGATCCTCTTTCATTTAACAGCGGATATCCCCGCGAAAAATGGTCGTAGACACAACCTAAAAAAATAAAATTGAAGCTGAATAAACAGACTATCCGGTACATATGATGGTTCAACCCGAGAAAAAATTCCCAAGCCCGTGGAGTTAAAAAAAAAAAGAATAAACATTTTGAAAAAAAATTTTCCGCGCTGTTGCTTTCGATTATATGGAAAACATGGCTGCTAAGAATGTTTGGTCAAATGAATTAGAAACTTGCAGCTTCAAAATGCTTTTTTTATCATGCCGATGCGATGATTTTTCACTTAAATACAGGCCGTCAAAAATCACCAAAAAATTTGAAATTTTTGTATGCTTTTTTAATTTTTGGGCGTAGTGGAGTTATTCTTTGATTTATCCAAAAATATTTTCTGGATGTTCAAAAAATCTTGTCTTTTTCATGCCGTGCGGGTATTTATCCGAAACTGATGTCACTCGTCAGGTAACTCTTATTCGAGGGGGATACAATCAGGATCAAGCTGCGGCTGCTGCGGAAATGAGCCAATCTGTTATTAGTCGTGCTTGTGCTCGATGACACGGCATCGGCAGTTACGAGCGATGTCTGGGACAATCCGGATTCATTTGGATTACAATGAAAGAAAAAATTGCAGCGATTTATATTCGTCAGAACTTCTGTCAGGTACTATGTGGTGACAAAAAATAACCGAAATTCTTCTTTGTCCTTCCGTTATTCGTTGATTTGTCACAAGTTTAACAAAAAACCCATGAAAACGCAATTTCTATTTTTTTTAAACATAAGATTCACGAATATAAAAAGTTTCAAAAATAAAAAATTACCCATTATAAACGATCATTTTTTATTTTCAAAACCCTTCTATTATTTCCTATATGATCATTGGTTCCCGAATAATTTATTATCAAGACCAAAGAGATATTTTTTACTTTGAACGACGACAACCCAGCGAAAAGTTATTATACAAAACTCTTGAACCGCTTAAACTGAAGTTAAAGAATAAAACTAAACGGAATTTAAAGTGACATTGCCTAACAAAATTATTCAAGCCCGTGGACCTCTTGAAAGACAGGTAAATATTTTTTTAAACTTTGTTTCGCTTATCTCTTTACAGTTGCTCAGTAAACGGTCAATCATTGAAATATTTGATGAACGAATCAAAGTTGAATCGCGCGTAGCACTGCTCCACTTCAGCGACCGCCAGAGCCGCACCGCGACCGTTCATCTACCGGTGTTGGTTACCTTTTCTTTATATTTTTATGCGGTTCTTGGAATTATATTAAGTTAATGATGATGTCAATCTCAGTATAAATAATTCGTTGTGTATTCGAACTCAGGTACGCTCACGAAAAATATGATAGGTTTTGGCGGAAAGTCTCTGTTACTCATGGGCTCTGTTAAAGGATAGAGACGAAACAGCTAAACTTGGGGTGGGGTAGAAAACCCGAACTTCGATTGACCAGGGGGCTAAAAATTAAAAAATTTAATATTCCGAAATTAAGTAAAGGCCTTTTAGTATGACCTTTACTAAATTTGTAGTTTCGGACTGTAATTCTACTTATTGAATTTCGGAAATCATTCATTATACTGCACCCTTATTATTCTAAACAGAGCCTAAATACACCGAAATAAAGCCAAACGGATCGAAACAAGCCTAACAAGTCTATCTGATATAGCGAGCGATATACACGTACAGGCAAGCGCTGTTTGACGAAGTCGGAAGAGCTGGGCTATTGATCGGCCGTGGTACACGATATAGATGTATTAGCACGGGTTGTAACAGTAAACTTTAAAATTCGACGTCTTGAAAATGATTGCTAGACGCTGAAAATATTTATATGGGTTCTCTGAGAATATTCGATTAAAAATCTGTGCGCAATTTCAGAAATCATATTTTATTCATCTAGAATGGTTGCTAGAAAAATTGTGGAAATCTCGAAAAAGCGACAGACCCGATCCGCTCATTTCTATTTGCTTACTTATTTACTGAGGTCGAGCCATTAGAACTCTTCTCTGTGACTGCTCCATAGATTTCTCTGGATACTTCGAAGAAAATTTACATAAAAAAGACTATAGAGTTAAATCCATGGACTACTACTACGATAGCGAAACGCTACATAATGTGCAAAACAGGGGAAAAGAGGCGACTGGTGGTAAATAAGTAAGGTATAGTAATGGGATACTGAATCTCTCTCGTGTATTCGGTTCTCTACCTCGACTTTTGCCCTATTTGTCGATTTACCCTTAAGGACCGTTTTATGGCTCCACAAAACACCACGCACAATAAACTGTGTGAAATTGAAGTCAATATGCCGATTGAGCGAAGTGAACGTATTCCGGCATTTGGAATTGACAAGAAAATCAGGATGATAATAAACTCGAAGACGGAATCGACTCCATCAGCGTTATATCGGACGGCATTACCAAAGGCAGTTTTAGGGACTTTTTTTTAATCGCTTGACAGCACAAAGTTCCTAAAAACCAATTACAGAAAGAATCAAGGCCATGCAAAAGAAACCTTGTTCCATATAGGCCTTTTTTCTTCTATCAAGCATGTATCAAACGTGTCGCCTTTTGTAGAATAGATTATGCTTGGGATCATTAGAAATGGACCGCTGATTCATGAATATCGAATTGGTCTCTATGTGAATACTGTCCGCAGAAAGGTTATTCATTTTTTCGAGTAAACGCAAAATTCAAAGAATTTTTTCAAAAAAATGACATGTTTTAAATAGAGTGCCTCTCCTGGCTAGTAGAATTTACCAATACAAAACGTGATTACTAGGACTTTTACAATTATAAGTCGGCGTCCGGTGTAGGGATTTGACTGGGGAAAATGTACTGCATTCTCTAGATAATATTAGGCTGTCATCAGGATTTCGTCCTGAAATATATTCACAATGTGATGGGTCTAAGGCTAGGTCGTGGTACGCCGACTCCTTCCTAAAAAACTCATTAGGAATGGATCGAAAAAATAGTGCCAAATAAACAGGAAAGTTATAGCAAATTGATTGTGAAATAACCAGGAACAAACGAGGGTATTAACCCTTTGACTGCCACGCTAAATTTCTGCAACGTACTGCATATGGGTGCTCCGGTCACTGGTGACCCCCGTAGCAGTCAAAGTGTTAAGAATGACATCACAGATAGACAAACGTCTGATTCTCCTACGGATACACACGGTACTGTCACTGCGTACTGATACAGTACGCCGTCGATTGCAACGAAACGTGCACGAGCAGTACGGCGTAATGTTACGGCGTACGATTCGCGCAAATCGTAATTCAGTAGTATAGCATCCTACATATTCAAGGTTCGACAAACTACTATCAACTTATTCATAAGGTTATATTTTTGTGAGGATAACATTTTTTTATATAATTTCTTGAAAAACATATAAATATTCCATTTGTAACGTATATTGAATAGGCACA
This sequence comes from Ophioninae sp. B BG-2022a, assembly GCA_030522765.1. Taxonomy (NCBI): domain Eukaryota; kingdom Metazoa; phylum Arthropoda; class Insecta; order Hymenoptera; family Ichneumonidae; species Ophioninae sp. B BG-2022a. Next base: position 21,380 of record JAPYZJ010004957.1, read on the forward strand.
GACTCTTTTTGCTTGCACAGGGTAATTCATAAGAACCTGTACACCCGGAACTAGCGGGCTCGTGGGAGTATCCTAAATAAAACTGCCAAGGCGTTTTTTTTTTGGTCAAATAGTTTAAAAATAAGAGCCATTCGAATTTTGGTGTTCGAATGATTGTTGTAGGGCAGGTGTCTGCCCTTATCGACGACGCCACTCGAGAACCAATTTCGAAATCGGGACACGTAGCAAGTAGTGAGCAGGCTAATTAGGCAACTGTCTCGCTAGCCTGGCCGAAACGACGATTCTTGTATTGACTGGTATTATTTTCTATCATCTTGGGTATACAAGATCAGAGCGCGGGTTCGATAAGTACCACGCGGTCTAGCTGGTAATGTTAGAGGCGCGCAACCTTTGAAATATGACGGCGCGCGAACCGGCTTTGACATTTGTCGCGTCGTTTTCTATCCCTCTATGAATTGTGCTGAGCCGTGAAGATCGTTGACATTCATGGTGCATTCCATTAAAAAAAGAAAAAATGAAAAGAACAACGTTCAATTCAATGAAAAATGAAATATTGACATTTTATCTACTTTGCGATTAATTCGAGCCTTGTAATTCTGCAAACATGCATCTATTATGTGCCAATGCTCGATCCAACTTAAAAAGCATAAATTAATAAGTGATTAAACACAATTCTGCAGGGTTATTGTTAAAAGCAAAATAAAACATCGATATTTCAACAAATTTGCGACATCGTGAAACACTAAAATTTTACAACCATGCTTCTTGCTGGTGAGAATACAATGTTCAACTTAAGACAAGATTCAACTTTAGAATTCGTAGAAAATTACAAATGGCTTTCATAGAGAGGTAAATTGTAGCGAAATCCGAGAAGAGCGAGATAAAATCCATAAATGTGAGCAAATCCCGAGTTTAAAGAAATTTCATGACCAGTTGTGTCCTGTGTAAATATTCGAGTTGGAACAAAGTACTAGGGGACGGACGGGCAAGAAGGAGAGGACGGGCATAAAGAATACCTACTCTAGTTCACCGCATGATTGATAGAAAGAGACAGGTATTGTTGTACCAGACGCGTCAAACATAGGCGGCTACGGGACAGTGCACGCGGTGACTGCGCGACTAATAAACAAGTTTTTACGAGCACGGAAAGGATTTTCGTTAAAAAA